>WYDI02025777.1:9221-55526 GCA_009867235.2 Psittacus erithacus | reverse complement strand
AGCATTCACAGCTTCCCTGGGCAGCCCATTCCAGTGCCTCACCACCCTTACAGTAAAGAACTTCTTCCTTATATCCATGCTGGATATAAGATGCTGGAAAATCATCAGTCAATTGACCTTGTACTGGTTGTCCAAATTCTCCCCAGCCTCTTGCAGACAGGCACAGGTATGAGATGCTTAGCGCAGCCAAACCTTGCTGCTAACCCCAACCCAGAGAACGTGGGCCATGGACATGGCTCACCCCCAGCACCAGCCACGTGGCACAGCACCAACAGGATGAGGGGCAGCCTGCCCCGAGGAACCAGACGCTCCCAAGAGCAGATAAAAGGATGGCGCTGGCTGCCTGCCTGTGGAAAGTCCCAGCTTGCTCCTCCTCGAGGCCCAATCTTCTCACCTTGAGCTGTTTGCAGTTTTCTCTCCAATTAACAAAACCAAAGCTAAGATGCCCGGATGCTATCTGCAAGCTCTTCTTCAATTTTTAATCTAAGCTGCTGCACCTATTGGTATTTGAGGCTATTTTTATTGCTCTTTCCTATTCCACTGTGCCCCTAAAGCATTACCAGCAGTGACGAGGCCATGTCTTGGCCACCTGCATGGGCAGACAGACAAGTCCCAGCGGCTCTTCATCTGCTGGGCAGTGGCAGCAGCAGCAGCATCACTGCCAGCAGGCTTGGCCCTGCCTCGCAGCCATCACCCAGCTCTGGTGACTTATGGTGGGTGCTGCAGGAAGGATTACCTGCTTTTGCATCCCCAAACACCCTCTTCTCTATCTCATAGTGAAAAAAAAAGTCCAGAACACCACTGTACATAGAAACAAATACAAAGGCATTTAAAAATCGATCTGCAGAACATTCATAACCCATTTGCATAATGAAAGATATTAGTAATTGCCAATTAGTTGTCAAACAGGACTAATGGCACCCGGCACAGATAGAGCAAATGCAGCTCTATCTGCAACTGCAACTGCCACTGCCACTGCCCTCTGCAACTGCATGAACACCCACTGCTGGGTAATTACACATCTCCTCCATGCTCACCCCACCCGACTGGGTCAGGCACTGCTGCGGGAAGCTTCCCACGCCACCAGGATGGGTCAGCAGTGATGGGATGCTGCTGGTCCCACAGATGCTGCTGTCCTGGTGTCAGTGGGATGGCTGGGGATGGATGCACCCCTCCATGGTGTGTGGTGAGTGAGCTGGTGTGGATCAGGAAGAGCAGCACAAGCCTGAGTGCTGGAAGGAGAGCTTTGAGTCATTGCTGCAGAGGGTAATCGGGGTGTCTGATGGACAGGACAGGAGGAGGTGCCGCATCAGCTTAGGCTGGGTGTGAAGCTCATTGAAAAGGAGGGCAGGCCTGGTGTTTTTCATGCAACAGCTTTAGATCCAGCCCTGCCATAAACACAAACAGGAGAATGTGATAAAGCTTCCGATCCTGCTCTACAGGTAGGGTTGTTTGCTCAGCTCAGTGATGGAGAAATGGAAAAGGCCTTTTCTGCCTCAATGACTGACCTGATTATACCTGGAAAAATAGGGACTTGCACTTGGAAAAATATACTGCAAGCATTATTTTCTCTACTTTGTTTGCCTGATCACCTACTAGGATCACTGGCTGGGCAGGTGTACATCTGCAGCAGCATCCCATACCCCTGAAGAGCTAAGAAAGCCTCAGCCAAGGGACATTGTGCTTTTCAGTCATGCTGTAAAAAAGGCAAAATCCTCACCACAGGAGGGACTGTCCTGTCCCACCCCCTGCACTGGTACCAGCATGAAAAGGCTCTTCTTGAAACCTGAAATCTGGCATGGGTGCTCTGATGGAGCCCCGCTGGGGGGCTTTTTGTTTCGTGGCTGTTGAGCTGGAGTGGCTGGTGTCAGGGTAGCCCTGGGGACTCCCAGACTTGCCAGAGCACTGTGGTGCTGGTGCCCCACTCTCACAGGCCAAATCCTTCCCTTCTTCAAGGTTAGTCATGGAAAAGGGTGAGGAGGGCAGAGCTATGGAGAGGAGCTGTGCAGGGGCAGCCATCCTTCAGCCCCGGGCTGCACCGAGGGAGAAGGATCCATATCCACAATGATATTCAAGGGGAGCTGGGTCCTGCTGGACCCTGCTATGGGGAATCAGTGGCTGTCCCCCCAGGCTAGCAAGGGCTAGCCTAAACCACAGACCAAAAGAGATGCTGTTTCACATAATGTGGCCACAAGCTGCTGTTGGGCCTCTGGGATGCTCGAGTGCTTGCAGGCTCCCAGCCCAGTTCCAGCCCTTCACACCAGCACTGCTGCCTGATACTGGGGGGCATGGGAGTGCAAAACCACCCACCCTCAGGCAGATCCAGGGCTTGCAGACAGCCTGCTGCCACTCCAGCTCTGCGGATGCAAATGCCAGGTCAGCACAGAGTTCCCATTATTAATTAGGCTACAGGGCAATGCAGCATCATCTCTATCACAGGTGACATAAGGCATTGCTTAGCTAACCACGAGTGTGAGCTGAAGGATCTGCATAAATCAGAGAAGTGAGGTGCACTATCTTGCCAAATGTGATGTCAGGAGGGGTGTGAAGCAGGGGGAGGTGGCATAGGGGGATCAACTAACCTGGATGGCTGAGCCTGGGGGAACCCCCTTCTCCTGCAATGCACCAAAATGAGTGAACCCCATGAAAGCAAGGGGTCTGAGAGCTGCATTTGCACAAGAGAGGGTGCAAAAATATTCAAAGTGAGTGCTCTGCACCAGAGAGAAGTGTGTCTGGAGATGAAGGAGGCAGGAGCTTTGAAGCAGGATAAGGTGTTGGGGGCAGCTGGGATGTGGGTTACTGGGTGGGATAATGCAACAGGACCCAGCCCCTCTGCTCTGCACTGGAGGGGACAGCAACGAGACCATAGAGGGCAAGCATGGGGAGAGCTAGCCCCAGGGATTTGGCTCCAGCCACCAGCCACCCCTGCCCCAGCATATCCAGGTTATCCCACAATGGCTGGCCATGCTCTAATCTTAACTTTCCCCTCCTGCTTGCAGCTCCGAAGCTGAGCGCGCTTCTCTGAAAGCCAAAAAGAGCAATAATACATTAATCCTAAATACAGCAAGTGCTGACAAAGCCATCGAAGCCAATAATGGTACTGAAAGCAAGGTTTCAGTGAGGGTGACAGTACCATTTTCCAGCTTTTTCCTGGAATGCCCACAGCATCCTTCACCCCTTTGCCTTTGTTTGAGTAAGGCCTTGGGCAATGAAGTGTTGGCACAGGGCAGTGTTGTGCAAACAGAGCAGGGGCAGGGCTGAACAAGAAACACCTGGGATTTCTCCCCCATTGCCCATCATCAGCTTCCAGGCACTTGTTATTTTTAGCATTCCCTTAAGAAAAGAAACTCCATTGGAAATAAGTGCCCTGGGGTGCAGAGGCTCTGTGCACACTGGCACAGTGGCAACCACTGTAATCCCCATCCATACCTTTAGTCTCTTGGACGCATGAAGTCGGGGCACTGCATTTCATGCCACTGTGTTAATGGGTGTCAGAGCTCTACTCTAAACCTGTATTTCACAGGGCTTTATATGTGGATCATAAAAATTCAGAGGAGGGGGTAAAGGAAAGAACCAAATCACATAAAAGGAGGCAGTAGCCACAGCTGCTTTGGCTTTACTGTGCTCATATAGCTCATAAACAGCTTGGGTTTGCAAAGTGGAGAATACCCGGGCAGCGACATGGTGCCAGCTCCTGCTGCTGCTGTGGGGTGTTTGTGGTGGGAACACGGCTGCCTGCAGCACCCCCAAAACCTTCAGGGGAGTTTGTAGTGTCATGAAAATATGTGCACATGGGAGAGTGGGTCAGGGGTTTGCTGACTGGGGCATGCACCAGTAACGCCCTGCCCAGGGGCATGGGTGCTGCGGTGAAAATACCCCCTCCACCAGGCACCTAGGCAATGACTGTGACACCCACTATGGGGATGGGACCCAAAAGAAGAGCTAGGGGAGCTGCCAGCGTGGAGAGAGGCTGTGGCATTTTTGGAGTGGCCCTGCTGAGTCCCCAAAGCCGTGGTTCCTCCCTCCTGCCCTGCACCAGCTCCCAGACGCAGCCGTGGGGAAAGGGTGAGCTGGCTCTTTCCCTCCAGTTTGCTTTAATGAAACCAGAGCTGGGCTCCTGCCGAGCACCACGGCTTCCTCCAGCCCAGGGGCAACCAAGCATCAGGGCAGGGAGGAAGGGAGAGGGGTTCTCAGGGCGTGAAAATCAAGCAGATACCCTCTTGGTGAAGTAGGACCCTGAGCTGTGAGTGCTGGGTCTGCTTCTCCAGCTATGGGATGCCAGGGCACTCACAGCACCCCACAGTGGGTGGCCTGGATACTGTATTCACCCCATGGCCTCCCATCTGTGTCAGCTGGAGGAAGTTAGGACGGAAACCATCTGGTCCTCCCTGAGCAGGATGGTCGCTGGCCCATCCCCAAGCCTGACCCAGCCTCACTGTCCCCTTGACCCAGCCGTGTACCCTGCACATCACAGACATGAGGGGGGACGATGTCGCTTTAGGGTCGTATTTTCCAGCAAGTTTCAAGCTGGTGATGCTCTGCCCAAGCCCTGCCTGCCTGCCCTGCCTGGCCACCCCTCGCTGGGGGGGCTTCACTGCCTTCCCGTGGGGTACGTGCTCTTCAGAGTAGGATAGCCGCACTGGGTGGAAAGCTGGGGCCGATCATCCTGGCGCGGGGCCGTGCCTGCGCCTGACTCACCATTTAAACATGTTCTCTGTGCAATTAACTGGGAATTGCATGTGCGAGCTGGCAGGGGAAACCCACAACCAGCCGGAGACTGCACAGCTGCCGCTTCCCGGGGAAATGGCGCGTCTAGGGAATGTTTCCACTGAAAATCGCCCTTTAAACCAAAACAAAACGGTGCGTTTCCCTGCTGCAGAACAAGGGAGCAACGGCGGCGGCTGCTGGAAGCGCTGCTCTGATCTCAGGCACCCTCTGCCTTCGCACCGGGCGATGGTTGGGTGACAGCATCACGCGGATAAATTTGGCTGATGGTAGTGAAAGGAGCGAGGCTGCCGTCCTCCAGCCATGCCCCTCGGCTCTGTCAGGCTGGTGATCCCCCCCTTGCACCCTAAAGCAGCCCTTTGTGCTGGAGGAGTACCCAAAGCTGGAGGCTTGGGGAACCTGGGAGGGCTCGGCTGGAGGTGGCGGGGATCTCAGGATGCTGGCACAAACTGTCTGCACTAGCATGGGAGATGGCAGCTGTAGAGAAATGCTGAGTTCACTGGGCTTTATATACATGTATGCATGCATATAGGTGTATATACACATCTAGCACATACACTCCCTGCAAAAGGAGCAACCCAAAATACTGCCTTGGCAAATACACTGCCCCACAGTTTTGCAACCCCTCAAATACATTTGCTCACTTGTTGTAGGTTTAGGTTTAAAAGGATGCTCTCAAGCCCCCAATATTAATGCACAGCTAAGTAAATAAAAAGATTAATGAAGTGCTTGCTGCAACCACAACAGATATTTGCAATTGGTGCCTAAAGGTTTCAAGCCTTTCCTGGGTGCATGACAGATGTGGTGCCCATCTCCAACCACCCCCATGGGTGCCAGAGCCGTTGGTGGTGACACCTCTCTGGTGGGATGTTCTGGGGAACTGGAGCAGGGTGCAGCTCAGCCAAAACCCACAGTTGTTTCTGAGCTTGTTCCTGGCACTGGTTCACCATGCAGGCACAAAAATGGGGTGGTTTTGGCCCTAGGAGAGGAGAGGGATCTCCTTGGGGTGCAGATGCGGGTGGGATGGAGCAAGAGAAGTAGGAAGGAGAGATAGAGGGTGGTGGGGGCATTAAAAAAGGAGCTGGCTGTAGGGAAGGGATGCGGGGATGTGGGGACCCCAGCAACATGGCTGGGGATCTTGGCTGCAGCAGGCTGGGTCCTGTGTGCCATTAATTAAATACAAAAGGATTAACAAGTTATTTGTGGAGCCCATTAGACAAATATTAGCCAAGCTATGGATCCTTGTGGAGGCCTGCACAGTCCGTTTCTTAAAAATAAAAATAAATTATTAGGCATTTTAAAGATGCTGTGGCTGCTTAAAGAAGCAGAACAATTGCAGAAATCCTGCCCTATACCACCACCATCTTTGGAACCCTTTGTGCAAGGCACCTGGTACAGACCAGTCCCAGCACCCCAGCAGCTTGTGGCTGATGGTACTCACAGTGTAGTTTTTGGCTGTTACAGCCATTGTGTCAGTGTCCCTGGTGGGGAATGATTCCCAGCCCTGGCTCTAGCAGCCACTGCCTCAAAGGGGGCTTTCAGCCCCCTCCCTAATGCAGAACCCTGCCAAGGTTATTTGCACCAGCCCTGTAACCCCTTGGGTGTAAGGGCAGGGTTAGGTAGATATCCCCGGCTGCCCTGGGGTCCTTGAGCATGGTGGGAGGAGGGATGCTCAGGATGAGCCCATCACACTGGCAGGATGTGAGGGGGCTTTGCTTTGCCCCTGTCTTTTGCCCACCGGCACCGCAAGGGCTCTTACCCCCTCTCCCCTTTGGCATCCATCTGTCCCCCCGCATAACAGAGCACTGACCTTGGCTGGGGCTGCTGGGAAGCCCCGGCAGCACAAACAGCACTTTACAGTGGCAGTAAATCATTGATAGATGGGTGATGGATAACACCGAGCCATGGCCAAGCTCCTCTCTGCCTTGAGCTCCCAAGGGTGCTTTGTCCCTGGGGCTGGCAGGGGGGCATGGGTGGCCTGGGCAGGCTTTTCCTTGTTGAAGTCCTGTATATTTACAAAGCATGAGGCCAGAGTCCCCTTTCCCTTGGCAAAGAGGTGCCTGCTTGCCCCTCTCCAGCTGCCTACCCTCCCTGGGAATACAAACAGCAATCCCCTTGCAAAGCATGACTGAAACCTCTCGCAACAGGCAGCTGCAGATTGTTTTAAACCATGGTGTGCAAAGAAAAGCATCTTCCCAGTGTGCTGAGGAAGGCCCAGGGCATGGCTCTGGGGATGGAGGTGATGCTGAGCCCTTGCCTGCCCCATGCAATGGGGCATTTCATGTCCCGCACTGGCGCTGTGGTTTAAATGTATGGCGAGAGCCTAATGCAACTGTCTTAGGACACGAGGGTGCAACTGGAGTAGCCCCAGCAGAGGAAGGATGTTGGAGGATCTCCAGTTCCCCCCGTGTGAATGGGAGGCTGGTCCATGACCCCTAGTACACAATTCATTCCTTATGTTGTTGCAGTTTGCACAGCGACAGGGCAAATCCATGCCTGCTTCACACTGGACCCTTATTCCAGCTTTATCCCAGAGCAATGCTTCCCCCTTTCCTCTGCTCCTGGATCAGTTTTGCAACACAACATGTGGCTTCCTAACTCCATTCCCAGAGTTCGCCCTGTGGGGAGGTTAGCTGGCTTCTGCAGCCTTGTAATCAAAACCCGCTGGCCAGGGGCTGTGATGGAAAGCACGTGAGTGCCAGTGGGTGCAGAGCGAGGAGCTGCATCTCCGAACTGCTGGGGTGGGATGTGCCTCCCACACCCCCTGCCTGTGCAGGACCCACTGCACCCCAGGGTGCAGTGATGGGTGCCCTGGGCCTCTGCAGGCTTTCACCACCCAAACTGCACGAATTGCAATTATTTTTTAGCAGATAAATTCAGAGATCAGTTTTCCTCCCACCCCAACACACAGGTGTGGATTCTCTGATGTCTTGTAGCATTGGGGCTGCTAGTGACCCCCCTGGGAATGCCCTTGATGGGGTTTCTCTCTTGCTTCAGGAGGACGGGAGCATGTCTGCCTCTGGGACATCTGCCCCACTGTCAGATGTGGCTGAAGTGAGCTGAGTGGCTCTGCAGCTCGCAGAGGGAAGCCGGCAAGCACACAGACAGGCTAAAAATACTCCCCTGCTCCTGTGATCTTTCCTGCCCGTCTGCCCCTCCCCGCCGGACGCTGCCTTTCCTGCTTTATAACACATTTCCATGGGCTTTTCAGCAGCTCGGGCAGACTGAGAGCAAACCTTGGGACTAACCCCCTGGCCCAGAGCCCCAGAAAAACCCTTTAAGGCCCCAGGAAAGGGAACAACAGGGAACAGGCTTTTCTACTGGGGCTGTAGAGATGCCAAGTGCAGGCTGGGTTTTACTGTGCAATGGGCTGTGCTGGGGGGCTGCAGCAAAGCCAGTCCCTGCCCATCTTGCCCCACGTTTATCAATAACTTGGTAATAAAACCCATCTTGGGGTACCAGGTCAGGCGAGGAGCTGTGGATCCAGCGGGTAAGGCAATCCCGCCTTTTCATCCAGCCATCCTGAGGAATCTCACAGGCTCTAATCGCATCCGGCTGCTGCGACTTGATCTTAAAGAGGATCCTGGGTTATGGGCAGCTGTAAATACCGGTGGGTAGATTAGCAGAATATACTGTATCAGCACTACCAGCCGAGTGGCAAGCAGGGGGGCATACCTCCCTGCCAGGACACACGCTTAGATATTCTCGATGTTTCCAGTACTTGTGTACTCAGCCTGGATTTTCTCTCTTTCCAGCTCCATTTAACTTAGATCCCATGAAACCCCTTTTTATTTTCATCCTTGCTCACTTCCCAGGCAAGGAGAGAGGACAGCAGGGTGAATAGGGAGATTTGGAGCTCCCGTTAAATATACTAATACCTCCCCCCAGCCAAAACCTGATGGCAGCACCCTCTCTGTGAGCATCCCCCGAGTCCCGGGGAGCTGGGGGTGGTTCTGCATTGCTGGCATTCCTGCTCCGGCTCTGATGGCTGTGTGCCACTGCCAGCTGCCCAGCATGCTCAGTGGGACATCCTGCTCCTGGCCACCACCCAGGTACTGAGCCAGGGTGTCCCCAGGCCACCCTTCCGGAAGCTCCCCCTTTCCCTGTGGGCAGCTGGGGATGCTTAGCACCATCCAGGTCTGGCTCCTGCACACTGAGTACCGGCTTTCCCACTTTGCTGGCTGTTCAGCTGGGATGGAGTGGGATGGAGAGAGTTGGGACTGTCGGAGGGTCTCTTCCCAGTGGGGTACACCCAGGGAAACAGCAGAGTGGGGCAGCATTTGGGAAAAAGCCCTGAGGAAGGCTCCTGATGTCTGCCCAGGCATTTAATCATCAACACAATTAAAGCGGAGGCTTGATTATTTCTCTGTGAAGTGGGTATTTCTGGTGAAAAATCCAATGGCATTATCCTAAAAGGCTCAGAAAATGCCAAAGGAAGCATTCTCTCCCCTGCACACAGCTTGGGTCCCTCCATCCTGGGTGCTCCCATGCCAGGGTTGATGCGTCCGCCCCAGCCTGGATGGGAAGGGAGAGAGATCTTCCTTGGAAATCCCCTGTGAAATGCCAGAAATGGAGCAAGGTCCAGCTCCTCGCTGGAGTTTATAGCAACGTGCCGGCTGTTGTGTCTCTGCGATGGGCTTTCCTTATTTATTTTCTTCCCCTTATGGGCTCAGAAAGCATCCGCAGCCCAAGCACAGCCCATTCACAGTAGCTAGGATTTGTTCTCCTATCTAGTCCGGGGAAGAACTTCTAAATCTCAGCTGCAGCCAGAGCCTGGCATGGTCAAACAGCAGTGATATCCCTGTCCCCAAATGCACCCCACAGGGCTCACTGGCTGCCCTACCAAATCCCAATCATCTCATGTTGGGGGTCCCATGCTGCTGGTCCAGGTTGAATTTTCCTAGCAGGACATCCTAAAAATGACCCGGATGGATGCCGAGCAGTGCAGCAGAACATCATGGGTCAGCACAGCCACAGAGGGGTTGGAAACAGTCCTTGTAGGAGCATCAGCCCTTGGGAAAGGGGGCCGGGTGTTGAGACACGACTGGATGTAGCTGTTACTCTGTTGCTTTGTTTATAATTTTTATCCCATTAGCAAAATCATAGGGAAACTATGTATGAGATAAGAGAGCTGACACGTTTGTGTGGCCATCCCTGCCAGTAACAATGCTGTTACTGAAATGCTGGGATGGAGAATACTCGGCTGGTGATAATGCAGGATCACAGTGAACAGCTGTTATTTCCTGTCCTCTTAATATAAATACATCTAGTGCAAAAAAAATCTGTGTATTTTATGTGAATGGTATTTTCAGTCATAACCACAACACCTTCTTTTTATGTTAATTTTTTGAGATACGCCTAGCAATGCAATTAGCTCAGTTAAACCTTGTCCAAAAGAAGAAGAAGAAGAAAAAAAATGAGTTCCATTTATTACATTTTCCATCTGTGTTTCCGTTTCTTGGGACTTCGAGCAAGATTAATTCCAGAATTGTTAGAGAAATGTCACTGGAGTCTTTGGGCTTTTGCTTTCACAAAGAGGAGAGGCAGACCGGACTCTGGCTAATGTCCATCTTTCCTAGCTCTCCCTGCATCGGAGGCTGGGGCAACTCATGCCAAGCATGATTTTTCCCGAAGACTCTCCTCTGGCCATGAGAACATCTCCCATTGATATGAGACACAGCATTTCTCTTCGGCTATATAACAGCATTAGCATACATGCCATCCACGCACATGTTTATATATTGCCTTGCTGGTATTCAAGAGCTCTTCCTGCTGCTTTATTTAGCCTCTGCGGCAAGGCTGTGTTACTGTATCGCTGTATTAGACGAGGCTGGGAGGGGGGTGCAAGCGATGGGGCAGGGGCCATGCAGGACACGCTCAGCGGGGCTGACTCATCCTCCTCAGCAACATGCAAAGTGGTGGGGCCATGTCCTGCTTGTGCTCTCCTCAACCCCTAAAGTGTTTTATGAATTGGACTAAATGAACCAAGTGGCAACTCTGCCATGTGGTTGGCCCCTACCTGGATATCCCCCACTGTGATCTGCAGGAGGGGTGAGTCCAGAGTAATTTTGTTGGGAAAAATCAGACATTTCTGGCTGGGGTGGTGGTCTCTGCTCATCCTGTGTTCTCAGCTGCTGTGGCATTGCACATGGGTGGCTTCGAAGGTGAGGACACAGCGCAACACAAGTAGGAGTGAGCTGCTGCGTGGGAATGCTCTCCGACTTTCACATGGCATGGATAAGAGTGCAAGAGTGAGCCCCAAGACAAG
Source organism: Psittacus erithacus (assembly GCA_009867235.2). NCBI lineage: Eukaryota > Metazoa > Chordata > Aves > Psittaciformes > Psittacidae > Psittacus > Psittacus erithacus. The sequence goes on along the minus strand of WYDI02025777.1, from coordinate 44,533 downwards.
AGTTTTCCAGCCCTGGCTCTGCCGAAAGCCAGGCTGGTTTTTTCCATGAGGAGAGCAGCGTGTTGGATTCCCACTGCCGGTACCGTGCACTCGCATAATGTAATTACCCAGCACGATCTGTTGAGCTGCAAACAGATTTCAGAAATAAGTGTCAGGGTATTCGCAGCAGAGCTGCTCTTTATTTAGGTCTGGGAACAAGCGGCTGTTCTCTCCTGGAGCCTTGTAGAGACTGCGGGGGCAGAGGCGGCCTCGCAGGTCATCCTCAAAAATGCCTGCAGACGCTTAAAAGTGAGGAATAAATAACTACTCCAAAACCAATCTCACCAGATGGCACTTCTGAAGAAGGAGCTGCTCAGAGATGCTTTGCTGCTAATTTATGGTGGTGGTGGTGCTGCTATTCCTGTCCTGGGTCACCTATGGAGCGACCTGTGTGTGAGCTAGCTCTGTTACATGTGTCGAGCGAGCACTGGCCCTCACACGACTGTGCCCAACTCAGTTTTAACAAAGCAACCAGACGGTCAGCAGGGGCCTTAATGGGAACAGGCTTTGGCCCTAATTCTGCTCCTGCCTCCACCCAGCTCCAAAGTACTAGCTTAATATGCCAGCAGCACAGCCAGGGATGAGGATACTGTGCTGGGTGCATAGGGTGCTTGGGCCCCCCTCTCCAGAGATGCTCGGATCCCCAGTGGGGACACGTGAGTCTCTTCCTGGGAGATACTCAGGCTGCCCCACGAGGATGCTCAGCTCCTCTCTCCGGGTATGCCTGGGTGGGTAAGTTCTCTGGAGAGGCTTGGGTTTCCCCTTGGAAATGTTCAGGCTCCCCGCGGCCGGTGCTCTCCCCGGGGGATGCTCTGGTCTCTTCTGAGCAGTTTCCCCAAGGGAACTCGGGCCTCCCGGGACCGGAGGTGGGGTGCGTGTGCCTGACTACCGCAGCCCCCTCCAGGGCAAACGCTGGGGTCCCCTCCCGGGGGGCGGGGGTAGGCGCTCGGTTCGCTGCGGGGCTGCTCATGTCCCCTAGCCGGGGCCACCGGGCTCCCCCTCGCTGTCCCGGGGACCGCGCTGAGGCGGGAGGCGGTGCCGGTGCGCTCGGGGCGGTGCGGCCCGGCAAGGGGCGGGGGCGGCTGCGGGCTGGGCTTTACGGCTCCGCTAGGCTCGGCTCGGCTCGGCGCGGCTCGGCTTAGCACGGCTCGGTTCGGCTCGGCTCGGCTCGGCAGGCAGCGCGATCCCCGGAGCCGCAGGTAGGTGCGTGCCAGGCGCCCCGCACCGCGCTACCGGCCCGGCTTAGCCCGGCCCGGCTCGGCTTAACTCGGCCCGGCTCGGCTCGGCGGGGCTACCGCGTCCCGGCGCGGCATCCCCCTGTGCTGCTGCGGATGGGCCCGGCGTGGGGTGTCATGGGGCCGGCGCGGCTGCTTGTTGCGCTTGGGGGATGAGTTGGAGCCGGAGAAGTCCGAGAGGCTCCGGCTGCAGGAATGCGAGTCATTTCCTCCGCCCGCCGCCCGCGGGGAGGTGAAGGCGAACGCCACAGCGGCAGGGCTGCCCCGCGACCCCCGTCCGCTGCCGCCCCGCCACGGCCCCGGCTCCGCCTGACCCTCGCCCGCTGTTTCTGCGTGCCCCGGGGTCGCGCTCGTCCACGGGTTCCCTCTTCCTGCGGGACGCCTCACCCCAGGGACCCTTTGCTCATGGCCCGCACTCACCCGGGCATCCTGTCGCCCATGGGGCATCTTGCCCCTGGGTTGTGCTTACCCATGGGTCCCCTCGCCCCTGGGACCCTCTTGCATCTGGGATCCCCTCACCCACAGATCTCCTTGTCCCTGGGATCCTTTGCTTATGGGTCACGCCCAAGCATCTTGCCATCCACAGGACCCCTCACCCCTGGGTCATACTCACCCATGGATCCCCTTGTTGACACTTTCCTGTGTGTCCCTTCATCCACAGGTCCCCCTGACTCATGGGTCACGCTCACCAGTGGGTCCCCTTGCCCATCGGTTACACTCACCCATGGTTGCCTTGCCCATGGGTCCTTTTGCCTGTGGATAACACTTGCCCACAAGTCGTACTCACCCACAGATCCCCTCATCCCTGAGTCACATGTGCCCATGGGTCCCTTTGCCTGCAGGGCTATCCATCCCTGGGTCACACTCACCCACACATCCCCTTGCCTGTGGTACCCCTTGCTCATGGGTCACACTCACCCCAGGCCACACTCACCAGTGGGTTCCCTCATCTGTGGGTCCTCTTTTTATGTGAGACCTATTTTCTGTGGGTCCCCTTGCCTATGGGACCCCTCACCCATGGGTCCAATCATCTGTTGATCCCCTCACCCATGGATCCTCTCACCCATAGGTCCTCTTGTTTCTGAGTCACAGTCACCTGTGGGACCCCGTTGCCCATGGGCCCCACTCATGAGTGGGTCAGTCATGGGGGTGCTGTGGCTTGGGGTGCAAGCCAGTACCTGATAGTGGCACTAATGGTCTTTGAGTGTCCTATTGGGGGTGCGAGTCCCTGCCAGGTTCTGGAAGTGGTGATAATAAACCCACACGGCTCTTAAATTGGGCTTTAACTGACATCGTGCCCTTGTGGCAGCAAGGAAATAAGGTCTGAGGTTTCCCAGGACCATGCATGGTGTTCCCATGTCCTTTGACTTGCACGTGGGAGTAAGGCAGTGCCCGGCACTGTGTGCCCCCTGCCCCCACCACCTTTGCTGTCGTTGCAGTCCTGAATCAGCTTTTTCCTGCTCGTGGCTGATGCATTTCTGGTCATGAGGATGTTTTTATCTCTAACCCAAACTCTGCTTTTCCAGTGATGCTTTGGCATGGCACTGATGGAGCTGGGTGTGCGGAGCTTTGCCACTCTGCCTAATTCCCGGACTGGTTTGTGCCAGTGTTTTTCCATGGGGCTTGCTTGCCCTCTCCAGTTCTTGGATGGAGTGGGGATTAATTCAAGCTCTCTTGCTTGAAAGCGGTGTTGCTTCGTTTAAAACTCCCAGTCCCGAAGGCACGCTGGGGTTTGGTTATAGGTACTGGCTTTTTACTATCGTTTTGTAGAGGCATTTCTTTTTTTAAACTGGGTTTATTCAGGCTCTTTAAACCCCGAGTCTGTAAGCAATTATTCCATTACATGAAAGTCAGTACGCTGAAAAAGATTAATTCAGACCAGATGTAAAAATAAATGTGAATTTCAAATTAAGATGATGTCAGCTCCCTCCTGCTAAAAAAAAGAGGCAGCCTTTGGACTCCAGATGGAGTATACAAATGATGGCGGTGGTTAAAATATCTGCCTGCTTCTTAATTGAGTTTTATGCTTCTTTTTGGCCTTGTCTGAAAAAGCAGGCTTAGGATATTGCTTAAACAACAACAACAAAAAAGCTTTTTCCCCCTTGCTGCCGGAGAAAGGGAAGTTTATGGAGGCTCCGGTGTGGCTGTGGGGCTCTCCCAGCCGGAGAACCAGAGAGCGGCACTGCCGAGGGAGGACAAATACCCCTCTGCCCGCTCCAGGGTTAAAAAAGAAAGTGGCTTGGTTTTGGTTTGGTTTTGTGGGATCTGGAGCTGGAGGCGAGGACACTGCAGGGCTCTGGATGGTCCAGATGTGGCTATGTGCCATTTGGCATTGAATGGAGCTGGTTTTCAGGCTCTTAGCTCGGTGCAGAGCACTTTGCATCCTATTTTTTAACACTTCTCCATGTGCACAAAGCACTGCGCTGAGTGGGGATGGGTTTGAGCACTGAGCCCATGTACGGGAACGGGCCTGGGAGCGAGGCATCAGGGATGGGGCTACCCAAAAGTGCTTTCCCCTGGGAAAGAAAAGCCCAGGGCCAGAGCACCTTGGCTGGGGGTTATTAAATAAGGAGGTCCATGGTTTGGAAACTCAGGGATGCAGGATGGTGACACTAGCTCTTAGGCTGATTGGTGGTCCAGGGATCCTGCAGTCAAGGCCGAGGGCCAGATCGCCAAGGATTTATGGATGATGCTTGTAGTGTGGGCTGCAGCCTGCCCAAGGAGAGGGGAGCAAGGGCAATACTTCACATGCATCCTTCAGAGGGATGCCTACAGTCCCAGGAGTGGCACCTGAGCTCTGGGTGGTTTGGGTTTGTTACTGGTGCTGCTGAGGACTGGTTCATAAAGTCCTTGGGAACGCAGCGGGGACAGGATCTGGACCTAGATGGGGGAGAAACAATCCCTCCCCAACCCAGTCTTGATGCCGTGGATGCTCTTAGCAGATAATACTGTAGTCCTGAAGGTTCAGGCGAAGTTTGCCAGAAGGAAATAAAATGGAAGGGGCTGGTTCCATAGCAGAAGAGGGAAGAGGAAGAGCAGGCGCCGTCCCTCCCTCACTGGAGCCTGTGCCAGGCGAAATCCATTTCTGTATGCATCCTTGCGGAGGCTGGGTGGCTTTATTTATATTTTAGTGCACCAAAGTAAGGGAATGAAGAGGCCTGTGATGGCTCTGCTGTAGGTCACAGGCAGATGGAAAATCAGCACTTCCAGGCTGGATCCTGCTCAGTGCATGGCAGAAGGATGGGCTGGGGGAGTGGTTTCCTGAGCTGCCATGGCTCGGCCCATGTTTCCCCGTGCGCTGATGTGATGTCCCATGGGGCTTGCCCCCAGTACTGGCTGCGATTGCAGCTGCGGCACAAACAGGAGAGGACAGAGGGGCCATTATCCCAGTATGGGGATGATGCATTTGGCTTGGCCTTTTGTGGCTGTCCGTTGGGTGTCCCCAGCACCCACTCATCCTGTTGCTGTGGTCCCATTGCAGCAGCCAAATGGGAGGAAGAGGAGGAGGGGGAAGAGAAGGAGTGTTGCAGAGGTGGAGACATGCGAGCTCCTGGGGGAACCTTCCTTGCGGAGGGTTTTTGGATACCTCCAGCACTTGGGGGCATCTGCTGGGGCTGGTGGGGCTGGCCCCCGGCTGCCCAGGCTGAGTTTCCAGCATCTAAATAGCTTTTGTGGCGGATGAAGTAATGTAATATTTATAACCGAGTCCTTTTTCCCAGTGAAGGTCTCTTTCATCTGCCTCTCTTCATTAGGAGGAAACTGTTGAGTTCATGAAGAATTGGAGACAATTTTAATTACGGGGCAACCGCAAGCAGGAATTAATCTAGCTTTTGGGTTAGTAGAAGCTGCATTAAGTGACGGCCTTAAAACTTGTAATAACAGCTCATGCATACCTGCGCCCTGTGATGTGGGGTAAAACCGACTCTAAACTCTTAAAAACAAGAAATTCCTGCCCTGTGAATTCATCTTCCCATCTTGCTCTGCACTTCGGGCAGCCTCTCGCTGCGGGATGGCCTGTGCCTACGTGTGGGTCACATGTGGAATCCCTTCTCTTACTCCTACTGTGACTTGGGGGGTCTGGAACAAAAGCCTGGTAATGGGTTAGAGACCCCATAGGGCAGAAATTTTTATTTATTTTAATTGATTTTAATTTTTATTGATTTATTTTATTTATTTTGGCAAGGGAGGTGAATTTGGGTGACGGAGAATTGGGCTGGATCTGCTTGAGGCTGGGGATTGTGGCTGGGTTGATCGGTTGGCCCTGTGGTGTGGTGGGTACCACAGGGGTACAAACCTGACCCAAATCCACAGGCTCAGGGACTCAAATGCTTCTTTTAGATGTGATTAAATATGTGGAGGGGGGAAGAAATGCTGCACATGCAGACCAGCCTGGCTTCGCATGCACAGAAGCTGCGCACTTGCTTCTTTGGAAGAAAACCCCACCTCAGCTGGCAAGTTCAAGCGATGTTAAATCCCCAACCCTGGAATTGCATCCAAATTTGTATTTCCTATGAGGGAGCCTGGCACACTGCTCCAGCACCTCTGTCTGAACTGGGCCCAGCCTCTGCCTGCCCTCGGCTGTGTTTGCAGGACCCCGTGCTGAATAAATCCCCCGCCGAGTCAGCAGCGACGGCCCGAGCTGCTTTTCCAAGCCCACAGGTTTATTGCGTGATGTTTTCTTTACAGCAGAGCTTTGCGACGAGGTTTATCCCATGGCAAAAGTACAAGGGAGGGAGATGGTATTCCAGCAGCCTGGGCTGAAAACCACGGTGGGTTGAGGAATTTTCTCTGTGTCGTCCTGGAGTTACAAAGCACATAAGGCATTTGCAGTGCCTTCCTATGGAATCTTAATGCTGTTTTCCCTGTAGCAGGGAAAATGCAGCTGGAAGACCTGGATCCCTGGGCACTGCGGATGCTGATCTGTGCCCGAGTCCTCATTCCGAGTGTTTTCTCCAGTCAACTTTGCTCTCTGGATGGAAAACCCTTTGCAAAACTGCCCAGGGTGGAGGTTCTCACTCTGGCTGTGGTGGGGCCTGTGGCACCACCCCAGCGTGGCATTCCAGGGGGGCTGCCCCTGCAATCCAGGGTCTTTCCAGCTTGCAGCCGGATATGTGTGTGCTTTTTGACGGCGCTTGCGCTGGAGTGACTTGCTGAGGGCAGCGGCGTGGGGTCCCAGAGAATCAAAGCTGACATTGTAGGAATGAGCAGCAGATGCTCGGAAAGAATTTGCCGGCATCTGGCTGAGGCTGCTGGAGGCACATCACCCTGGAAGGGGCTTTGTGTGCCCACTTACTAAATCTGCCCCAGCTCCAGCTAGCAGAGGGCTGGCAGAGCCCCAGGGGATGCTCCTGGAGTTGAGGAGGTCTCACAAAGCCGCTGTCCTCCCCCGTGATTCCCTATGTGGTCATCTCATGGAGTGTTCTCATTCAGCAGCATTTTCTATACAAATAACAAAATATATGGTTGTTTCCCTCATGTGTTTCACTTGCTTTTGGAGGTAGGGTCCTGCAGAGCTGCTGCTGAGGGAATGTTTTCTTTGGCTCTGGCAGTGCTGTCCCCACCAAGCTGCACAGTGCCCATGCTCTGCTGATGGCAGCTCGTGTGTTTTAATCCCCTATGCTCAGGGACCAATTCATGCTGCAGGAGGAGGAGTAAATATATTGATTGGCTTGGGGATGAACAGCCCAGGGGGTGCCAAGAGCAGTGTGGTGTTGTGGGGAAGCTCCCTCGAGGGACGCATAAGCTGCACAGTGGGGCCTGATGCCCAGCTCTTGCCTGGCTTTTAAAGGCAGTTTGGAGGCAGCAAGGTGATGAGCTGTGACACTGGTGATTTTGCCAGTGCCCCAAAGACTTGGTTTCATTTCAACGTACTCTTAAGAAGGTGTTTTCCTCAGGGATGCCGCTGTGAGCAGAGCTTGGTGCAGAGGTGGTGGTGTAGGAGGCACCCATTCCCAAACGGCTGCTCATTCTTGTTGCTGGGATGCTTTGGGGCCCCAGGTGTGCAGGGCTAGAAGCGGTGGTGCTGAGAGCAGAGAAGAGCCTCTTGGTGATGGGTTTACCAATAAATCTGGGTGGGCTGTGCTTCTGGCTGTAGCCCTGAGCCCACGGGGCTGGTGGGAAGATGCTGTCCTGCACCCATTTGGGCTGCAAGAGACCTCTGGGTAGGAGGAGGGTGCTGGAGGGTGCTCCGGGGCATGGTTGCTTTGAGCCCTCCCTACCATGGCCCATGCAGGTTCCTTCACGCCCAGCCCCGTGTCAGTGCACAAGAGCTGCCGGGCTCCCAGCTGGGGCCAGGATGTTTGCCAAATACCTTCAACCCCTTTTTGTTCACCGCTGTGATTTTTAATGAACCTTGAAACCAACCCGTCTGCTGTGCTGTTTGCTCCCAGTTGGGATCAGTCTTGCCTGGGCACAGCCACGATGAATGGATGCAATGCGCAAATGCTATGCATGGATGCAGTACATGGCCACAATGCATAGATGCTATGCACAGCTTCAAGGCACAGCCACAATGCATGGATACAGTGCATGGCCGTGATGCATGGATGCAATGCAGAGATGGAATACATGGCCATAGTGCATGGATGCAATACACGTCCATGATGCAGGGTGCAATGCACAGCAGCAATGTGTAGATGCAATGTGTAGATGCAACATGTGGCCCTGATGCATGTCTGTGGTGCATGGATGCAGTGCACGGCCATCATGCATGGATGCAATGCACAGATGCAATACATGGGCACAAAGTGCAGAGGCAATGCGCAGCTATGAAGCATGGCCACTGCATGGATGCAGTGCAGGGCCATCATGCACAGATTCAATGCACAGATGCAATACATGGCCATGACACAAGGGTGCAATGCACAGCTACTCTGCACAGCTGTGCAAGGCCTTGGTGGTGCAAACCCAGAGTGGCTCAGCAAGAGAGCATCACCTCTGGATTTCCCAACTTCTGCAAAACCCCAGTAACTACCAAACAAAAAGTCACCTCAGGGCACGTTTTTCCCTGCTGTACAAATATGCAAGTTAAACTGTTTTGGAAGCCAAAGGCATTTTCATTTAGACCAAAGCAAATATTTGGTGGAAAGGGAGACACTATACTGTCCTCTGTGCCAGCATAAATCTACGGGTTAGGAAAAGGGTGAACTAGTTTAGAGTTTAAAAATCCTTGCTCATAGTGTCATGTGTGTTTGTGTCCCTGGGAACAGTCGTGGGTAAAAGTGCTTAAGGAATATTTGCCCTTGAAAATAAGAATTGCCTGGGGTTAGTGCTAGGACAGATTCACCCTCTCAGCCCCGGTGCAGATTTAAGCGAATGTTGGGAAATGGCAACAGACAGCGATTCTCATCTTCAAATCACCGTTAGTGCTTGGGCTGTTCAATTTAACCCCCCGTAAAGAGCTGGAGCTGGGGGGAATGATGCTAGAGGGGACACAGGGTCCTGCTGTGAGACCCAGCAGCTGCCCCTTGCCTTTCTGCTGCTGGCAGCAAAACCTCCCGCACCGCTGCGCTGCTCCTCTCTGGCAGAGCCGGGTTTGTTCCCAGCAGATAGGCTTCTGGTTTTTATGACTATGCCAGGAAAGCCTTTTCTGAGGTTTTTCTGAATTCGAGCTGGGAGAATAAATCTGCTGGGTCAGGTTTTTTGGGCTCGGCTGGGATCCTGCGCTGCCCTAACCGTGGCGCCAGGGTTGGGATGCAGGGTGGTCGTGGTGAGGTGCATGCAGAGGCTTTGGGGGACATCCGGAATCCAGAGGGTCGTGATGATGGGTGGGAAGGGTGCCTGCCTCGGGCTGTGAGAAGCTGGGGGTGCCATGCACAGGGCTCAGTCTCCCATCTCGCCTGCAGGGATGGCACCCGCGGGGACCGAGGCCACCCCGGCCCACTGGTGAGGTGCCCGCCGCCCGCCCTGAGCCCCGAGCCCGGACCACGATGAACAAACTGACCTTCCACAACAACAGAGTCATGCAGGACCGCCGCAGCGTTTGCATCTTCCTTCCCAACGACGACTCCCTCAACATCATCATCAATGTAAGGCAGCGCAAGGACCAGGGTAACCCTGAGCACCGACGTTTCATCACACTCAGGGGCTTGCAGCCGGATGCATTTGCAAGCTCTGGTTTTGCTTCTGGTTTCAATTTGGAGCCTGCCTGCTCTTGCTCTGCCAGAGAAATGCACACGAGTTATTCCCCTGAAGGCTGTGGCTGCGTTTTACGCTCTCCTGCTTCTTCTCGACTCGATGTGCTTTTGGCAGAGCTGTGATTTTGGGCGGGTGACCTGCTGCATGCCATCCCAGAGGGCAGCATGATGCAGAGCTGGCAGTCTCTCCTCCCTTAGTCCTCACCCCACACCTCCATTGTGGATGGCAGTTCAGCCTCTCATACCCCAGTGAAGAAACAGGAGGGGTTTGGCTCTGATTTGGATGTAGTATGAAATATGAAAATCCCAGTTTTATTTTTTTTTTTTAATTCACCACCACCAATATTCTATTTTCTGCCCCAAAGCCATCTCCCTGGTGCCAAACTGGTTGCAGTGAGGTCTCCACCACCCCCTGCTGCTCTCGGGCTGCCCCATGCATCTGCCCTGTGCATTCCATCACTGGGAGAGCTCTGGTCCTGCACCCCAGGGTGGGACCCTGCTTTTGAGGGCTTCCATGTTGGCCCCATGAAAAAATGAGTTCCACAGCCCAACCTGTCACCTCCCTGCTCCTGCTTGAGGACACTGTGGTGGGTTTGGTGCCTGCCTGGCTCAGCCGCAGATGCAGCAGGGACCGTGTGGGTTTTTGCAGGTGAAGATTTTGTGCCACGAATTGCTGGTGCAGGTGTGTGACCTCCTGAGGCTGAAGGACTGTCACCTCTTCGGGCTCAGCGTCATCCAGAGTAAGTCAGGGGCTTATGCCATGGGTTTAGTGCCCATGGCCAGTCCAGCCCAGTGCCATCACGGCTCATCACGGCAAGATGCCCCTGGGTAAGGGGTGTGTGTTTGTCCAAATGTGGATTCAAATTTACCCAACCCTTTGGTGGCTTCTCATTAAGTGACAGGGAGGTTATGGACCCCCCACATCACCCACTGATGGGCCAGGGCAGGGCTTGGCGGGATGCAGGGGACACAGTGAGGATGCTGATGCCAGCTCTGTCCCACTCAGACAATGAGCACGTGTACATGGACCTGGCCCAGAAACTCTACAAGTACTGCCCTAAGGAGTGGAAGAAGGAGGCCAGCAAGGTCAGCGGTGAGGTCTTGCATGGAGAGCTGACGGCAGTAAGGCCACCTCTGTCCCCGTCGCAGGTCACTTCCAGGAGATGGGAATGCAGCCGAGGGGTGGGAGGGGGCACTTGGCTGTTAGCCTGCACGGGATGGGGGGACGGGCATGCAAAATGAGTGAAACCCAGATGATGCTTGATGGCTGTCACTGCAAGTGCCACCATGTGCCCCCGCTGGGGACGCGTCCTCCATGCTCCCCACCCTGGAGCTGTGAGTTTTTCCTCCCTTACTTCCTTACACTGCAGCAGAAATTCTAAGCTGTCCCTTCTTCCGGTTTCTAAATTCAAGTGTTTGGGTTTTTCTCCCCGAAGCACCTTTTAATTATTTCAAGGCAACGTGCTGATTGGGTTGGTGTGAACGCTCCTGTGTTGGCACTGAGAATAGGGCTGGTGGGTGATGGACTGGGAGGGGTGGAAAAGGGCCAGCAGCAGCAGCTGGGGGCTGCAGCCCCCCTGGGGGTCTCAAACCCAGCCTCCTGCTTCTTTAAATCCAAATCCCCTTTGTGCTTCAGCACACCGGGAGGCAAAAAAGGGTTTAAACTCTAATTCAGGGAAAAAATGCAAGCAGTGTTAGCAAGTGAGCTCCTCCCTGTGGCTTTTTTGTGGAGGGCAAAGGGATGGCCATGACAGACATGGCCCTGGGTGAGCCGAGGCGAGGGGCTGCAGCAAGATGCTGGGGTCTGCACAGGAGCCCTGAAACTCTCCTCCTTCTAGGGGATCGACCAATTTGGCCCCCCCATGATCATCCACTTCCGAGTGCAGTACTACGTGGAAAACGGCAGGCTGATCAGGTAGGGTGCACCCACCCTTCCTGCCATGGTGGGCACCCCCCTGGGCTTGACTGGGAGAGCTGCTGGGGGGGTACCCAGAGGTACTCCTGGCTCAGAGCCTCAGGATGCCGTGGGATGCTGCTGGTATCCCAAAAGCTGGGGCTGCTTGTGGCTGGGTACTGAGCAGCTGCTCCTGCCACCCACTATGCAGGGGCACATGGGGACACTGCTCCCAGCCAGCCATGGTGGAGGCTTTTGAGGGGCTGGGGACATCGTACTTAGGGTTTTATCATGGCTTAACCCAGGGCACAGCCTGATTTTAATTCACACGTGTGCCTGTGGCCAGGTGGGAGCTTCAGGTCCTGTTTCGGGGAAAAAACGATCTTCAGGTTGTTGGGTGCTTGGGGACACAGTGGCATCTGCAGCCCCGTTGGGGATGCTTTCAGAGGGGTTATTCATCTGCAGGAGGCACTGGCTGGAAATTTGAGCACAGCAAAGCAGCTGTGATTTTGCACCACCTAATGGGATCCGGCTTTAATGAATGAGGGAAAGGAAGCAGCCAGCCCTGTGCCCTCTGTAAGATCTTCCCACTGGGAGGAAGGTGCCAGAGTTGTATCCCACCTCCTGGTCTTGGTCATGAGTGGGTGTCCTGCTGGCTCCCCTCTTCTCTACCGTCTGCTGTCCCCGCAGTGACCGGACTGCACGCTACTACTACTACTGGCACCTGCGGAAGCAAGTGCTGCACTCGCAGTGTGTGCTGCGCGAGGAAGCCTATTTCCTCCTCACTGCCTTTGCCCTCCAAGCCGACCTGGGCGACTTCAAGCGCAACAAGCACTGCGGGAAGTACTTCGAGCCCGAAGCCTATTTCCCTGCTTGGGTAAGCAAGCTGTGATGGGGTCCCCTCTCTGAGCTCATGTGAATCCCCATGAGGCTGCTGACGCTGGGCTGCTCAGAGGCTTCCCAGGCAGCCAGCGTTCCTGCTGCCTCCCTATCTCTGGCTTAGTCCCAGTTATTAATAATCCGTGACAACTGCAGGGCTGCAAATAGCTGTGGGCAGGGAGGGTTGGGGTTGGTGTGGTGGCTTGGGCAGCTCATTCCACTGCTGGGGATTTCCCTGTGCACTGCAGGGATTCTCACAAGGGCTTCCCTGCTTGCTATGTGCCATCATGGCATCATCCCACCATCACTGGGTACAGCCCTTTAGGAACTGGTGTCCTCCATTGCAGCAGCCACAGTGTAGGCAGCTCTTGGGGTAGTCCTGGAGGGAAACTGAGGCAGAGCACAGGGTGACAGGCAGCCTCACATTACCTCTGACCATCAGGCAGAGCTGGGTGCTGGGGCAATGCCATCCCAATGATTTTGCACAGGAGAGGAGTAGAGAGTGGTCCTGTTCTGTAGACAGCTCCCATCTGGGACCCCACAGCAGGGACACGGTGCCAGCCTCTGCAGGATACCCAAAACCAAGTCTGTTTATTACCAGGCAGGTAAATACTAGTTAGAGCTGTGTGGGATGTGCCCTGGGACCCCAAACAGCTGAACCTCCTCTGTGGTTCCCTACAGCCAGGGCTACATGCGGATGCTGCCAAGGGGAAGGTTCATAAAGTTGTAGCCACCACTGCTCACTTTTATGTGATTTCTGGGTTTTGCCTCTGAATCTGCTAGCTTCTGTCTTTTTTGCATGTGTCAGTGAGGAGTGATGGCCCTAGGGCTATGTTCCCATGGGGAACATGCACGATGTTAGTGTATGGCTCTCCCTGCCCTGGCATGGGTGTCACCAGTGGTGTGAGCTCCATGGGCCAGGCACACTGGGAAATATGCAGTTCCCAGCGGGAACTCCTGTTGACACGAGGTTGTTGGCTGCTCTGTTTCATAGAATCATAGAATAGTTAGGGTTGGAAAGGACCTTATTTTTGCTTGCAGGTCTCTATAATGAAGCATATTGCTCCAGTTTCCCTTTTCCCTTGAAATTGCCGCTGTCCAGGCATGCCGGGGCTGGCATCCAGCCCCAAGCAGCTCCCCTGGACAAGCTTCTCTTCTCCTTCAAACAGGTGGTTGCAAAGAGGGGCAAGGACTATATCCTGAAGCATGTCCCAAACATGCACAAAGATCAGTTTGCTCTGACGGCCTCCGAAGCCCACCTCAAGTACATCAAGGAGGCTGTCCGGCTGGATGATGTGGCTGTGCACTACTACAGGTTGTACAAGGTGAGTCCCGGCCATGAGCTCAGGCTGGGGATTGGATTCGGGGCTGCTTTTTACTGAAAGGAGCAACTTCCAAGCAACTTCTAAGGTATTTTGGGAAGAGCTGCATTTGAGCTGGGACTCGCTGGCTGGAGCAGGGCAGTCTCGAGGGCAGTGCTTCACTCCCAGAGGCAGGGAGATGCAGCTTTATATGGTCCTGCCATTTTCTACAAGTTATGGAGAGGTGAGAGGTGGCCAGGGTGTGGGGAGGCAGCTCTGGGGTTTCTGGGATCTTACTTTTTGGTATCTCCTCCTTAAGAAGCATATGCTGGAGTTTTCTCCTGGGAACAGAGAGATTGGTTTGCTGGGTGCTGGGAGCTAGTGCTCCACAAACCATTCTATAGCATCCTTAAGTTAAAGAGAAAAACCCTCCAGGAGAGCACAGAATTCTGGCATTAGGAGCATGTTGGGCTCAAGCATAGAAGTGCCCCAGCTCTGTTTCTAAAGGTCCTTTGAAGCTTTCTGAGGTTAAACTGCTTTTCCAGAGCCTTAAGATAGGGGGGGCAGCTGCTTGGGGGTTGAGATTGGGAGCTTGTGAGAGGATGTGACCAGGCAGTGTGTGTGCATCATTAATTAAACAGTTGGACTTGATGATCTTAAAGGTCTTTTCTGACCTAAATGATTCTATTATTAATGTGGCACCTACCACGTATGGCTGTTGCTGCTGGATAGGAAGTGGGGGGATTACAGGAGTATACCTTGGTTGGAGGGGGGGAGGCAGATTTCTCCACTTCATGCTGCAAATAATGTATTTTTAATTCCTTTAGGATAAAAGGGAGGTTGAGGCCTCCCTGACACTGGGGCTGACGACACGGGGCATCCAGATCTTCCAGGTAGGCAGCTGAGGGAGGGCAATGGTGCGGCCCTCTCCCTGCATGGGCAGCCCCTGCCAGCATCCTCAGCTGGGCCTGCCTCTTCTCTTGTTGCAGAACTTGAATGAAGAAAAGCAGCTGCTCTATGACTTCCCCTGGACAAACGTGGGAAAACTGGTGTTTGTGGTGAGTGCCACTGTCCCCAGGCAGAGCATCTCTGCCCGTGTTGCTCCTGGGCTCTGAACTGGGCACGTGCTGTTGTTACACAACACCTCAAGCAGGATGACTGCAGTGCAGGTGAAGGGGTTGATAGGTGGGCTGCAGCAGGAGTATCTTCCTCTCTGGGGCTGATGTCCTCCCTCTCCCACACAGGGCAAAAAGTTTGAGATCCTGCCGGATGGGCTGCCCTCTGCCAGGAAGCTCATCTACTACACGGGCTGCCCGCTGCGCTCCCGCCACCTCCTGCAGCTGCTCAGCAGCAGCCACCGGCTCTACATGAACCTGCAGCCCGTGCTGCGCCAGGTCCGCAAGCTGGAGGAGAATGAGGGTAGGTGCCCCTGGGGCGTGAATCCCACCGGCACCGGGCTGCTCCCTGCATGAGGTCCTTGTGCCAGCCCCATGGCTGGGAACAGGTCAGGGGGTGGCTGTCCCCACGTTGTCCCCCTCGACTGTGCCATCAGCACACCCTGGCCCTGACTGACCTCTCCTGGACGGCTGGGGGCCCAAAGACCCTCAGGCACTGCTGTGGTCCATGATGGCGCAGTTCCTTCCAATGCCTCAATGCTGTGCTTCCCAGTGCCCCATGTCTCATCTCCAAGCTCAGAAAGCCTTGTGCAAGCAAGTCTTCTTCCTCTTCCTCCTTTTTCCACCTCTCATTTTCCTCTTCCTCCTTTTTCCACCTCTCATTTTCCTCTTCCCCTCTTCCTCATCTTCTTCCTTGTCCTTGTCCTCCTCACCTTCTTCCTCCTCCTCCTCATTTTCATCCTCATTTTCATCTTTTTTTCTCCACCTCCTCCTCATTTTCTTTCTCCTCCTCTTCTTCCTCTTCCTCCTTCCCGTCTTCTTCCTCTTCTTTCTTCTCCTCTTCTTCCTTTTTCTCTTCCTCCTACTTTGGAGTGACAGCACAGCACAGAGCACAGCAAGTTTGAGGCTCCCCACAATCCCCACCATCCCCAAGTGCCACCAGGACAGGGCTGGCCACTCTGCTGGGCTTGGGTGACAATGCCCTTGGGGACCAGGGTGCGCCAGGGGGTTGTGGTGCAGGCTGCCACGTGCTGACAGCGTGTCACTGGCCTCGCAGAGAAGAAGCAGTACCGTGAGTCGTACATCAGCGACACCCTCGACCTGGACATGGAGCAGCTGGAGAAGCGCTCGCGGGCCAGCGGCAGCAGCACCGGCAGCGTGCGGCACAAGCGCCTGTCCCGGCACTCCACTGCCAGCCACAGCAGCTCCCACACCTCGGGCATCGAGACTGACCCCAAACCCAGGGAGATGGGGCCTGAGGATGGCTTCTCGGGTGCCGGCACCCACCGCAAGCTGAAGACCTGCAGCTCCATGACCAGCCATGGCAGCTCCCACACCTCTGGGGTGGAAAGCGGTGGGAAGGACCGGCTGGAGGAGGACTCCCAGGATGATGGTGAGACACCAGCTGGGTGCGGGCTTTCCAGCTTGGGTCTCACCAGGTAACTGGGGGTTGGAGGGTGCTCGGGAGGTGCGCATCAGTGACTTGTCCCATCTCGTCCTTGCCTGCAGAAATTGAGATGCTGGTGGATGACCCCCGGGAGCTGGAGCAGGCTGGTGAGATGGAGGTGAGCCCTGACATGTGCGTCTACATCACGGAGGACATGCTGCTGTCGCGCAAGTTCAATGGGCACTCAGGTAAGGAGATGTCCGCTTTTATTTCCAGTTCCCCAATGCAAGTCACACCTTCGGTGTTCAGCAGAGCAAATCAGCCCGAGCCATCCTTCTGGGGCACCGGGAAAAGCCACTTGCCCCGCAGGTTGAAGGGGAGATGGGGTAAACTCGGTGAAACTACAAAACCAAGGGGTTTCCTGGGACAGGCGCAGGTTTGACTCGGAGCAGGCCTGATGCTCTGTGCTGCCTCCCCGTGGCACAGGGGTGTGTGCCCAGGCTCGATGGGTTATTTAGAGATGGCAGGAGCTGCCCACAGATGATGGAGTTACTGCGAGGTCTCTGGGTGCCAAGCTCCCTGGGGACAGCTTTGTATGCCATTTTCTAGCAAATCTGGGATGCTTTGTAGATAATATTGGTTACAAGTGGAGCTGTTGGGGTGAAGGCATCCCGTGAAGCTGACAGTGCTTTTGCCACAAAGCAAGGGCCAGCCTGCAGGGACAGCAGGCACAGATCCGAAGAGCGCTGAGAAGTGTTGAAATAACCTTCACATCCTCCTCTCTCCTCTGTGCAGGGCTCATTGTGAAAGAGATCAGCTCCTCGACCTCCAGCTCTTCGGAGACAGTGGTGAAGCTGCGGGGACAGAGCACTGACTCCTTATCCCAGGTATGTGGTGCTGGTGAGGCTTTGGGGAGACCTGAAGCCCTGCTGGCACTAGGGTCTTGAGTTACCCTGAGCCCCTTGGCTCCCCATGGGGTTCTGAGCCTCCTCTCTGCTTTACCCAGACAATGTGCAGGAAACCGAAGACATCAACGGACCGGCACAGCCTGAGCCTGGATGATATTCGGCTCTACCAGAAGGACTTCTTACAACTGGCCAACCTCTGCCAGGACACAGCTCAGAGCTACACCTTTGGCTGTGCCCATGGGCTGGAGGAGGAAGGGCTTTACTGCAACGGCTGCTTGGCCCAGCAGTGCATCAACATCCAGGAGACCTTCCCTGTCAAAAGAACCAGCAAATACTTCTCGTTGGATCTCACCCATGATGAAGTCCCTGAGTTCGTCGTCTGAGCATCACAGGGGGCAGGACCAGCTGCCCTCCCCCTAGGGGGAGGCTGGGGCTCCTTGCCCTGCATTGGGGCTGTCAGTGTCGCCTTTCCCCCACCCCACACCTCTCCCTGCAAACCGAGGCCATGGAAACTTGGGGAATCACCCCAGCAGTGGGTGGGATGGAGTCCCCGAGCATGGCAGAGTCCCACCGGGGCTCCCCCAGCATCCTTTCTCCTCCGGATGAGTTTGTGCCAAACACAAGTTGTTTTATTTCAACTGGGAGAAGCACGACTTGTTTGAGCTCGCAGAAGCCAGCCCGTGTTTTCTCACTGCCTCATGGTGAAGTGGCCTCTTCTCCTCCTTGCCTCCATCCTCAGTGCTGCTGGTGGCTCTGGCAGTGGCTTGGTGGCAGCCGATGCTGGAGAGAAAGTGCCAAACTGTTGTGTTCAAGTCAAGCCAAAGAAATGTAAATACCCTAAAGGCCAGTATAGGAAGGGAGAATTAAGCAATAACCAGCCGGGGATTGATGAACCGTGGAGGAAGGCATGGTCAGCAGCATCAACCAGAGCATCAACCAGAGTATCAGTCCAGTTCTTCCAAAACGATGTGCTGGAGGTGAGGCCAGAGCGGTCCCAGCAGGGTGGCTGGGAGCTGTCAAAGCCATTTGCAGCTTCTTTTTTGTTCTTCTTTTCTTTGAGAAAAAAACCCCAAACCCCAAAAAAACCCACCCAAGAAAGCCAAAAGCAAAGGAGGATGGAAAAGAATAGGTCACCTGTAAGGATATTGCAATAATGCATCCCAGACTTTGAATATATAGAGATTACATATATAAATATATCAAGGTATGTATGTTTATATATGTCTGGATCTTATAGACCCATTTGCATTTTACTTCTGCCCTAAAATACCTTTTATACAAAGGATCTGCCTCTCTTCTTTAATGAACTATATAAATAATCATATTTTTTTCTAAGCACTAAGTGAGAAAATAGACTTTCGTCTTGAGAAGAATACGTATGCAACCGCGTTGTAATTGTGGCTCTTCCTGGTGCAGTCTCTGTTGTATTTTACCAAGGCTTTTCATGCGTCTTTAAGTTTCTTACAGTTCAAATAGTTCTGCTAAGGGATGATGGTGATGTGCTAGAAAAACCCAAGGGCAGCTTCTGAGTGTGTCCCAGAGAAGCCAGCCTGCCCAGATGTAATATTTACCATCGGTACCAGAGGGTGAAGCGTTACAGCAGCGAATACTCACAGCACAATGCCTTTTTAGTCAATATTTTTAATTAGAGTTTAGTGATTGACAGCCAAAGTTTTGCCATATTTTGGTACACCACCTTTTTTAACTGGAAACTTTTCTTAAAAGAAAAAAATACTATTTTATAAATAAGCACAATCTTGTTTTTATAAAAAATGTTGGGGGAGAGGGCCAAGAAGGGAGAACTGATACCAAAAGAAACAGAGTGTGGCTGCTGGCACAGTGCAAAACCCCTCAGTGTTACTGGAATGTGGGAGCTGGTAGGGGAGAGCTTCTGGCACTGCTGTGGTCCTGTGCTATGGGACCATGGCACAGGCGCAGTGTGTCCCAACCCCAGCACTTGATCTCACCCAGCACAAGGGATAATATTGGAAATAATAGACAGTCAAATACTGGCAGGGCAAGCAGGAAGATGGCCCCAAAAGCTGGTTTTTATCCCCTCTAAAGCAGCCCAGGGCAGCTGGAGGGATGGTGCATAGGGGGCTCAGGTCTATGTGCTCCGCTCTAGTTTTGGGGAGACCCTGGAAAACACCCCAAAAGCCTCATTTGTGGGTACCACCTCTCAGAGTGGGATGCTTGCTTTTGGTAGCAGCAGCCCCACTCCAAACGCTTGTCCACAGCCAGGTTTGTGGTTGATGGGTGGTGTGTGTCTGCCATGCATGGGCTGGTATGGTCAGGAAAATAATACCCTAAATTCATCCCCAGCCTCTTCTTTTCCCTTCTACCAGCCCCTGTGAGGCAGTGGGGCTGCAGCACCCAGCTGGGGGGTCCTGCTGGTACCCCTCCACCAGCAAGTCTGGGGTGCCCTTCATGAGACACTCACTCACTGCTCTGCAGAAACATGTAGCTGGAAGGACAAAAAGTGTAAATCATGTAGAGAAATGCCCAATGCTGTTCAGAAAGCGTTGGGGGTGGGGGGAGCACAGCTAAATCAGGGCTTCTCCATTTCTCCTGCCCCATTATCCTGTAGCTGAACCCGTAAGAAAGCGGAGTTTGGGGTGCTAAGGAGGGCAGAAATGGAGCTCACCCCTGGGCAAATGGGAGGGAGACCGTGCCAGGGAGCAGTGGGGGGGGACACGGAGGTGCCATTTATTCTGCAGGTGGCCAGGGTGGCCACAGGGTCCTGCTGGGAATGGGGTGGCAGTGCCTGACTGCCCTTAGTGCCGCTGCCCCTGCAGTAATGAGCTATCTGTCTGCGCGAACAGAATAGTCCTTTCTGTGAAAGGATCTTCCCGTCAGGGCGATGGGAGAGCCAGTGACTGTGTTGCAAAAGGGAAACACAGGGAAAGCTATACAAAAACCCCGCAGCGAAATCATTTTGTACCAATGAAGTTTGTTGTGTGCCTTTTGCAGTACGGCTGGAAATGACAATAAAGTGACAGTTGTTTGCATTACTTTGACTGTTGGTGTTTTAAAATGCTGCCAGGCTGAAATGAGTGATGAAACAACGGGTGAGTTTAACGAATGTGGTAGATTTATTGTGCTCTCCAGCATCACCTGGTTCTGGAGAACAGGTAAAGGCAGCAGCCTCTGGTGGGGGAATTGCTGGGCTGATCCTTTCAATCCTGTTTTTTGGTGATTTCTAGGAAAGGGAGGACCAGTTCCAGCCCATCTGCAGTGCCCCCCAGCCCTGGTTCTCCTCAGCCCAGCCTGCCGGGGCTTGGCTCCCCACCTCAGGCAGTGGGATGGATAGTAGCCACCAGTATGATGAGGGAGGTGGTCCTCTGCCTACTGCGCTCCTCTCTTTAATCCCCCTTTTTCCCTCCTCTGCTTGGAGCAGGCTCTGCTTAGGGAGGATGGGATGGGTGTCTGGGAGCAGCACCCAGGTGAGTTTCCACAAGGGAGGAAGCTTCACCATCTTAAAGATGTGACCCTGCCCAGGATCCTGCCCAAGAGCACAGGATGGCATCTGGCCTCGGGCGGAGCATGAGGATGCTTCTTGGAGCTTCCACCTCCTCTTATGGCACCTGATGGGGATTTCCCAAGGCCCCAAGGTCTGTGAGTGCCTGGGCAGAGGAGACTTCATTTTCTCTTTCCTGAGTTGATGGTTTTGGGTGAAGCATGTGGATTCTCCAGTGCCTGATAGAGGGTTTGTGCTGCAGCCTTCCCCTCCAACATGCAGGGCCACCTTCCCACCTCCCATGCCACTAGTGCTAATTAAACTGCTCAGAACTTAATTAGCCACGTCTTTTCTTCTTCATTTTGCCAGGTTTGCTGATCCTGGCACCTACTTCCTCCAGCCAAGGAAAGCTGTTGTGTAAGGTACTAATAGAATCATAGAATAGTTAGGGCTGGAAAGGACCTTTCCACATCCTCTTTCCCAGTTTTCTGAGCATCTTTTGATCCTCAGCATATTGATCCCCTCACACCCAACCCATTCCTAATTGCTGAGATGCGAGTGGTAGGAAAGATAAAGGCTGTCTGATGTGAGGAGCTCACCGTTACTAGGAGCAAAATCCTGATTTCCTACAGAGGATGAAGATCCTGTTCTCCCTTAGGGAAGCAGCATCAGTAAAGCTTCCTGGCTGCTTTCTCCAAGCATGCTGCAGACCTGGATGCAACTCTGTGACACCCTAATGGTGGTACCATGGGGGCTACCAGCATTCCCAGGAGCCTGGGCACCCCTGGGACCTGAGCTGGAGCCTGCCTGCCTTTGCCATCCGTCCCTCCTCCAAGCACCCTGGGAGAGGTATAGGGATGGAGACATGGGGCTGTGCACCTCTGGTGTGGGGTATACACACTGTCCCCCTCCCCTGGCACCCTCAGCATTCATGGTGGAGCAGTGGAGCATCCTGTGCCTTTTCTTTGAGCTCCAAAAATAACTGCATGTTACCAGTGATTTCCCTTTGTCCTCTAAAACCAGCCCTCATCCTCAGTGAGGCAGATGCTGACCGTAGGGTGGCCACGGGTCTTGGTGCCCAATTGTTGATAACACCAGACGTTGTCGGGGCAGCTGATTGCCTCACGCAGGAGGGAGGAGTACAAGGGAGCAAGTGACTTGTGGAATGGGGACTCAATTGTCTGCTACTAAGTATAGCCTCCAGATTTCATCCCTGGCCTATAAAACCCCTCAATTTTCCTAAAACCAGATGTTGAATGTTATTTTGCATGAGCCAGCCCTGCTGCCCAGGACGGAGGGAGGGGAGGGGGCTCTCTCCTCCCCATAGACTGTCTTTAGCAAAGGCTAGTACCCTCAGCTAGGCCTCAAATGAATTCCCCTCTGGCATTTGATGGCTTGGCTTCCACTGCTCCTCCTTCATCTCACTGAAGGAGAGGTCCCCAGGGGGGAAAGGTCCTCCAGTTCCCATCCCGGCGGTGTGTCCCCAGGCAGCCTTGCACCCACGCTGGCCTTTTCCCTCGTATGCTCCCTGGTGCTGGCAGCCCTTAACCTGCTCTGCCTTAACCATTTCATGAGTCTAAGCTCTCACAAGAAGGCTGCATTTGGGCCATTTTATCTCCAGTCTCTCCACTTCAGATTTTGCATCTCCTGTCACCATTTCATGGCAGCCCGAGAGGTCAAAGACTTGGGATTTGTAGGGCGACAGCGTTCAAATGCCATTTTTATGGAGCCAAGTGCAAAATGTGCTTTAAAAGGGGAATGTTGCAGTAATATCCCTTTTTGCTTTTAAGTTTTGCCACCAGATGACAACGGGTGGTGCTCTCTCCAGTGTTACACAATGATGACTCTCCCCAAGCAGGTGCCTCACGGAGCATCCTCCTTCTATCAGCCCTTCCAAGCCAGCAGTGCTGAACGCACCCTCCAACATCACTCCAATCATACACCAACGACTAATTGCTGATAATTCCAGAAATACCCTCGGTGCTCCTTACTCTTTAGCGTAGGGACCTTCCACACCCTGAAATCATCATTGGATGCAACGCTTTCATTTAATGCAGCACCGCACGTACCCTGTGTAGTGTTTGGGGTTCATGTGTCTGGGGTGGGGGACTCTGCCACCGCTGGCCCCATGCTGGGCGCTGCCCGTGGGGGGGGGGTTGGTGCCAGAGCCCCAGGGGCAGCTCGGGTGGGCTCTGCAGGGCCGAGCTCCTGAGCCCTGCAAGGAAATCAGTCATCAGTGTTGCTGTGGAAACGGGAGGGGAAACCCATCCATGGCAGCCAGCGCCTGCCTGCCGGGAGCCCTGCAGGCCTGGCCAGCGGGCTGGTGATGCGCAGCCCCTCGCACCCACCGCTGCGGGCCCGGGGAGCTGCTGCTGTCACCCTTTGCGGGATGCCCGTGCCCCCCACCAGCGGGGAGCTGCATCCCAGCGCTGCTGCTGTGGTGGGCAATGGCACAGCTTGCAGTGCCCTGTTTTGGGGGGCTGTGCCGCAGCCCGGCTCTGCTGTGCCCCCTGCCCAGGAACACATGAGCCTACTTTCAGTGTATACATGTGTAACAGAGCAGACTTGAAGGTACAGCCATGTATAGCCAAGGTACAGCTGGGCTGGCTACAGAAGTTTCCGGGCACAGATGGAGGAAAGGAAAAGCCTGCCTTATACAAAACCCAACCAGCACTCACCAGCTCTCTTGTGCTTTCAAAATCTTCCATCTGAAATCCTAAAAAATAGTCATGCAGGCTTACATGGGTTAAAAAGAAAATACAAAATATGGAGTCATGGGTGTTCCCAGAGCTGTGCCCTGCAGAGGCAGGTAGGGAACTACTGAGCTGGGAAGGTCTTGTGTGGCACGGAGAGGTCTGGGGGTGACAAGGATTTGGGCTGTGTGGTCAGGGCAGAGGTGTGAGTACCAGAGGGTTTGGGGGGCTCAGGGGATAGAAGAAGAGATCCCCAAATGTGGGGTATTCAAAGATGAGGGGGAGGAGGGAAGAGGGCAGGGATGGGGGCTGTGGGTGCAGGGATTGGTCTGTGAGGCGCAGAGGGCTGATGGGGTGCAGGGAAGGTGGGGGCTATGTGTGGGATGCAGGGTATGTGATGGTTGCAGGGGGGTGTGTGGGGTGCAGGGTGCATGATGAGGGGTGTAGAGAGTGTGAGTGAAGGGTATGTGATGGGTACAGGGGGTTGGGGTGCAGAATGGGTGCACAGTGGGTGGTTGTGGGGGTTGGTGCGTAGCATGTGTGGGGTTCAGGGTCGGGGGAATGGGGAAGAGGAGGGAAAGGGACAAGGGGCCGTGGCAGGGACTGAGGCAGGAATGTGCAGTGATTGGGACAGGGACAGCAACCAGGACATGGACCTGGGCACAGGCAGAGACAGGAAGAGGGACTGAGACAGGGTAAAGGGCAGGGGCTGGAGGCAGCGCGGTCTGGAGGAAAGCGATCTGCAAAACCCGGGGCATCAGGGAGGAGAGGAGAGCGGCAGCCAGAGGAGTAGGACCAGGAGAAGAAGGAGGAGGAGAAGAAGGAGGAGGAGGAAGTCGGGGCCGAGCCGCTTCCTGTAGGCAGAGGGATGAGCGCAGACAAAGCTGGGTGGGGACTCGCCGGTCGGGGCTGCTGTTGACCACCCTCCTCCTCCCTCCGGCCCTCCATCCCTCCCTCTGGTCCTCCATCCATCCCTTCATCCCTCCGTCCCGCCGCAGCCCGCCCCGCGCGGCAGCACCGCCGCCTCCAGGTACCGCCGGGCAGACGCGGGGAGCCGGGGCGGGGGGCACTGGGAGGACCGGGGCTGGCAGCACTAGGGCACATTGGGGCTGGGCAGGGCGGTCCCCAGCCCCCTGTGCGCCCCCGAACCTCTCCCAGATCAGCAGAAAATCCTCCTACATCCCTTAAGGCGCCGATTTCCGCATCACCCAACGGGGACCTCTCAGGCTCGGGTGGCGATGGTACCTGCGGAGGGGGGGCGAGGGTCCCCATCCCTCCGAGGGCTGGGCGCGGTACCGCACAGAGAGGCCAGTCTCCCCAACAAAGGTTTGGATTCAGAAGGTTTGATCCTCACTTAATCGTCTGATTTGCCATCACAGGAAAGGCTTTTTCTGCTAATGAATGAGACAGTGTTCTTTCTATTTTTTTTTCTTCTTTTCTCCCTGGGAAAGAAGGGGGAGACTTTCCCAGCCCCAAATCCTTGCAGCAACCTCAGCTGGGATGGATCTGTCCCATCCTGGCTTGGGGGGGGGATCTGGGGGCGATGGTCACCCTGTGCAGTGCCCCACCCCACCATCCCTGCAGCGGCAGCCTTTCCCCATCATTTCAATCCAAATCCTTATTCTTCTCAGTGGTGGTTCATGGGGTGAGCGCTTTGGGTAAAGTAACCCTGGGAAAATCACTGGTCAACCGGGATGTGTGCTCCGGTAAACCCGGTCCAGGGCTTGCTTGCCCCAGTGGGTGGGGAATCCAGCAAAAAACTTTTGCCTTCTTGCCTTCTCAGTGGAAAATGGATTCATTTTTAAGGGAAATCTTGAAGCACAGTGATTCCTAATTACTAACTAATGAGTTACTAATGATCTTAAAGCATGCTACCCGAAGGGTGGACTCTGAGTACATATTAACTGCTCCTGCTGTACCTGCTGCCTGCAGGGCCAGGGATTGTTGCAGGTCTAGTTTCTTATTTATTTCTCTGTTCTCCTTTGGGCACCCAAATTACTGAATAGTGATTGCCCCACCAGTGAGCCCATGCTCATGAGAAGGAAAGGGGCCAGGGCTGTGCGGGTGGCAGCAGCACGTACCCTGGCATCAGGCTGGGGCCAGGCACAGAGGATTTTTCCTTATAACTGGATTTCCCTGAATGCAGCTGGACCATGCGATTTTAATCCTCTTTTCTACCATATGGCCCCTGGCTGGATTGAAATATGACTCAATTAATTATTACCAGGAAAGCCCCGAGGCGAAGGCTTTATCCAGGAGGATGTTTTGAGGTGCTCCGGAGGTTATAATGGGGCTGTTCTCATTCCATGCTGCAGGGCATAGGGCATATGGTTCAGCCCCATCCTGTCCCAGCTCACCATGTTGGCCCTGAAAGGCTGGGCATCAGCCATGCTGCTCCCTTGGCACCAGTTTTGGGGCTTTTATTTTTGGCTTTTTCAGCCTTGCATTTGCTTGCAAGAAGAAGCAGGGGCTGCTGCTAGCACAGCATGCTGCTGGCTGCTCATCTGTGACACGAGTTGAGCAGTCTCAGCATCACCTGCATGTCAGCTGGAGTCAACCTCACGTCTGAAATGAGTTATCACCAGCTTGCAGGGGTCACACTGCTAGCACAGCGCCTGCACATGCCCGTCCTTTCTCCCAGATTCCCTGGGAGCTGCCAGCTTTGTTCCCAGTGTTTCACATGTCGGCATTAAGGATGCTCATTGTATTTTCTCTGGGCTCCTTGCAGTCATGAGCTGGTGGTGACCCCCAGGGGAGAGATGATAACCAGCATGCATTGGAGCCTGGCACTGGGCTGCCTTACAGCATGGGGTTATTGAGACCAGGAGCAGGTAATCGCAGGGTCTCCTGATGGGATTCCTGTGGGTAGATGGCTGTGAGCTGGTGACGAAGCTCAATTATTAGTATTATTTTTATCCCCGAGGCAGTCTGCTGCTTTGCCACCCTGTGCCAGGGTGGCTGTGAGTGGAAAATGTGATAAAGAGGCAAACTTTGCAAGGATGGACCATGCCTTCCCACCCAGCAGGTGCAGACCTGCCAGCTGGGCTTCCAGTGCTTTGGTTCCGACCGGTGGTGGCCGAGGCATCACTTCTCCTTTTGAAACCCAGTGAGTCACCGGAGTAGGACAGTGAGGCGCCGGCGCAGGCTGTTACCATAGTAATTAGGGCTGGTGAGCTGGCAGAGGAGCCCTGTGTACCCCCAAAAAGTGCTTCTGCAGGGCAGCCATGCCTCTCCATCCCATGTTTCAGTGCCAGGATGCTCGAGGCTAGCAAGCTTGAGATGCGTGTGCTGCCACTAAGGACCACAGAGCTGCTTGCTCCCTACTGCTGGCCTGCTGCCCCGTTTTGGATTGGGAATAAGGCATTTGCCACAGAAAAAGCACCGTTGTTGGCACAAGTTGCATCAGTTCTCAGTGTGACTTCTCCAAGTGTGCCACTGCTGCGCCCAGAGTGGGATGCAGGAGCAGGATACAGCCGTCCGCGTTCACAGCCGGTGTGGAAGCAGGAGGAATGAGCAAAGGGATTGGGGTGGGTTTTCAATTTTTCTTGCTTTTCAGGCTCTTTTCTTGCTGTTTCTTCCTCTCTGGTTTCTTGCTCAGCTGCTTTGTGAGGTCACAGTGGCTCCTGGGAGGAGGGATGGGTTGAAAGGCAGAAGGTAATGGTACCCCACGCTGTGGGGCAGGGCATGGGGTGCAGCATGGCAAGGGGATTTTTGTTCTTGCCCTTGCACAGTTTTATTGCCTGCTCACTTCCAGTGGAGCTTCAGCCCTTCCTCATACACATTTCGTTCTTCTGTATGCCACATACATGGTGCAAACACCCCAAAAACTGGTCCCTTTAAAGTGCAGGAGCAGCTTTGTGCCACCCAAACTCATGGGGAGAATTGAAGGGGGGGTGGGGTCCTGCTTCTGCTTGTGGAGGAGCATGTGATGTCTGTGGGGGAGCGCAGGCTCTCTCCCAGATTTCTACACACACTTGGCACTGGCCGTTGGGCATGAACCACGTTTAGAGGAAGGTCTGAGCTGGGGAGAAGGATGGGATAGGCTCCAGCTGCTGGGAGGACACAGATTTGGCACTGTGGAGAAGCAGAGCTTGCTCTAAAACCCATCCAAAGTCACTGGGGTTGTGTCAGTGGAGTTTGGGCTTTGGGTCAGGCCAGGGTTAATTACTGATACCTTTGATTGGAGTGGTGCAAGCAAATCACCAGTGCTTTGCAGGTCACGAGGCAGCGGGAGTTGGATGCAGCCAGCCCCTGGGCTGGGCGAGGATGCAACCATGCTGAAGCCAAATGCATCTCCTGCATTTCCTGCAGCTATGATGGACTTCAAACACCAAACACAAATTTTCACAGGCTCAGTGGGAAAAAAAGAAAGAATCTCTGAAATGGCATAGTACCAAACCTTAAAAAATCACCACCTCACTATTCGTATGAGGTTGAGAAACCCTCGACAATTCCTGGGCAGCAACTGTACTAGGACCTGCTTA
The DNA here is from genome assembly GCA_009867235.2 of Psittacus erithacus. Taxonomy (NCBI): domain Eukaryota; kingdom Metazoa; phylum Chordata; class Aves; order Psittaciformes; family Psittacidae; genus Psittacus; species Psittacus erithacus. The sequence goes on along the minus strand of WYDI02025777.1, from coordinate 17,006 downwards.
TCCTACCAAACCCAGCTGTTTTTCACCTTATCTGGTCCTTCCTTTGCTCTTCACACACAGTTTTCTTCACCTTTGTCTGTTGTCATAATTGTAATTTGGGCCAATTAGTTTATCCAAGGGTTGTGGTTGGTGGGTATCAGCAACGTAGGGAAGTCTCTGGTCTTGGGTGAAGCTTTTGTCTAGCATCCAAAAGCCAGCTGAGGTGCAGGTTGATTATTCTCAGGAGTGCTGCTGTGAACCCCAAAGTGCTGTACTCAGTATAGCAAGAGCACCCCAGGGGCTGGCATGGGGCAGAGGTGGTGCCATGGTGGATAAGATCCTTTAGCTGAGTTTACAGGTTTATTGTCCTGCCCTTGCTTGCTCTCCCAAGGGCTTTAGGAAGGAAAGTTGACTCAGCTGGCTGTGTCCCTCCCCTGATATTTCCAACAAGTGCCTCTCCCAGCCAGGAAGGGCCTGGCTGGGTGTCTGGGTTTGTAAGAGAGAGCAACTTGGGTGGGAAGGAGCAGCCTTGCCCCAGCCTTGGAGCTCATCAGAGGTCTCAAACATCAGTGCTTCTTCCTGGATCATGTGAGATCCCACCAAAGAGGAAAAATCCCTGGCACAGCATGGGATTTTCCCGCTGCAAGCTCCTTTGTGTTGCGGTTTTACCCCATGCCATGCTGTTCAGCATCCCTCCTCTTCCTGCCTACAGCATCCTCCAGATCGGTACAGCTAAACCCCAGCCCTGAAGCCTGACTGCTGCCTGCTGTGGCCTGAGCTGCCCGTGCACAGAGCCACCAGCTGCAGCGGGGGACTGCGGGGACATCGGTGCCCCGTGCCACCACTGGTGCCTCAGTGCAGAGACACAGCACTGATTATGGGAGATGCCCAGAGTAAATTGGTGCCAAGTAATCCCCTTCCTCTGTCTGTCTGTGCGGGAGCAGCTGAGCAGCCCCACCACTCCCCTGGCTGGCACCACGGGGAAAGCAGTGACACTGTTTTGGTGGGTTTCTGTGCTAGTTATTGTAGGGTCATTGCAGTGCTGTGATGCCTCTCTGTGTCAGCCTGCTGTGTTAGGAAACCTGCACTCCTGTAATGACAGCACAGCTGGATCAGTCCCTGCAGCTGGATGCACCCTGCAGCATCCCTGGCATGCTGGCCAAGAGGGTTGTGCAGGCCCTGCACCTCCTTGGGGCTCTGAAGCCACTGTGGTGTGAAGACTGGCGAGGAGTTCAACAGTGGTTCGGGTTTTATGCCAAGTTGTGGTGAACACAAGCATTGCTCCAGCCTTGGCTTGTGCAAGGGGGGGATTTGTGCTAACACTGAAACCCAGACTTGCTGATTCTCTTTCAATAAAAACTTGTCTTGGCTTACTGGCCAATAAGCAAATGTGGCATTAAGTCTATGCAGGGAAAAGCAGCAGTCGTGATGGAACCACAGCACTTATTGCTCCTCCAGCCTGGGGACCTAAGGATGAGGCAGGGTGTCCCTGTGCACCTGCCAGCATCCGCAGGGATGTGGAGAAGCATGTTTTCTCTTTTGTCTGCTCCCGTCTGAGCTGTGTCCCAGAGGACAGACCAGGAGCTGAAGCTGGATGAACTGCAGGAGCATTTAACCTGTTGCAGCATCCCTCTAACGCATGATGGCATGGGGAGCATGGCCAGGTGTCTGAGAGCCACAAGTCTGAGGTGTGAGTCCTTTAATGGGGATGCTGAAGGGATGCTTCTGGCTTCAGTTGCCTTAAAATCCTTTCCATAGCCTTGAATTTCTGCAGACTGAGTGCATTGCGCTAACTGTGGGTTTGGAGGAGTTGTACTTTTTTGGGCCATTTTGGGCTAGAAACTGCCAGCTGCTGGTAGATGTGAGATGCTTGGTGCTGATTTCATTCCTTTTCGGTCCCAGTGTCTTTGGCTTTGCTTCAGAGTAGGTGCAGCAAAGGGAGGGAAGCAGGATAACAAAGGCATTGAGAGTCAGGGAGCAGATCCCTAACATGTTAGGCGTGCCAGAAACGTGTCTTCATGACGCTGCTGTCATCAGGGAATGCCAGGACAGTGCCAGCATGTCTCTGCATGTAGCGGGAGTCATTGTTAGGGCTTTGACTGTTTTGGGGAGGGGCTGGTGTGAGAAGCACCCACAAGATGAGCTCTGGTCTCTGGGCTTGTCCTTCTCCTTCCTTGACTGTGTCTGGTGGGTTTGGGCTTATTGAGCTGAACCCAAACTGAAGATCTATATCACAACTGCCTTGGCCATGCCGTGGGGCTGGGCTGGATTGCCTCAAACCCTCTGCAGTGGGTTATTAGCACCTAATGGTGATAACCAAGGGGGGCCTGAGAAGAGTGGGACAGTGATTGCTACCCAGGTTGCGGCTCCAGCTTGCTCTCCCCACTGCTGTCAGCAGGAGGAAGGAAACCTGTGGTTCATTGGTGTTTCAAGGCAGAAATCACCTTGCAAGATTTTATTCTCCATTTCAATGTGTTCCTGCTCAAGCAGACCTTGGGAGGAACAAGATGTGGAAGAGTAACAGGTATCCATCCTCTGCTCATGGGGTTGGGGCTGTGTCCTGTGGAGAGCCCCAGGTCATGCATGCAGTGGACGCTGGGGGGCAGAAGTATGGGGGATGAGTTGAGGCGACCAACTTCCCCCCCACTGCTTCTTTTGCTTTCACATCTGCAGGCGCCATTCTGATGGGGATTAGTGTGTCCCCAGTGTCTGCAGACATATTCTCAAGTTAGTATAGTGTTAGTGGCTCCTTATGTGCGGCTGCATCCAGCCTGTTGAGGTGTATGGCTTTGGGGAAAGGTGAAATGTCCCTGGAGATCCCTTTACACTTATGGAGCCGAGGGGTATTTTCTCCTCACTGCATCACTGCTCCCAAACACTCCTGCCAGATCCTCACTGCCTTTTGCCTCTTGAAAAGGTCATCTCAGATGGAAGGACACCAAGACCTTGGTCTGAGTCTCCTGAGGACCAAAGTAACAGGAGAATTTCTTAGTGCCCAGAGCAAGTCCAGAGGAGACCTCAAAGATGCTCAGAGAACTGGAGCACCTCTGCTATGGAGAAAGGCTGAGACAACTGCGGTTGTTCAAGCTGGAGAAGGGAAGGCTCCAGGGAGACTTTAGAGCAGGTTCTTGTGTGCCCTGAGCTGCTGCAGAACAGCAGATTCTCTGTGGGTTGTGTCCTCCTTTCTAGGGTCCCAGCATGTGTGCAGAAAGCATCTGACCATTATGTTTGCATGGTGGAGACTTCCTCACCCATGGCTGCTTGCATATGAGGAGGTTGGGGTCTGTCCTCATGGTTGGCTTTTGGCTTCCTTACCTGCTCTGGAGGATGTTCCATCGGCTTGTCATGCAGTTTTATCCCAATTGCATTATGGTTGCGTTGGTTCCATGGGTTCTTTTGCTTGTATTGCCTCTTGAATTTGACCTGTTTTGGCAAAAACTGTCCCCAGAGTGTCATGCAGAAACATGGCAAGGTCTTCTCCATGTGGCTTTGTCTTCTCCACATCTCTACATGTCTTCTTGAGTACTTCCTACCCCCTTGCTGGGTCTGCAGTGGTTTGGGGTCCTTAGCAGGGGTCCTCAGCCATCCACCTATAAACCCATTTGAACCTCTTCTGATTAGTCTTCAGGATTGTGTCTGCTGCTGGAGCAGCTCTGCTCGTGCTGGAAAGTGTCCAAGCAGAGCTCTCTCACCTTGGATGGCAAAGTGTTGAACGCTGACCAGGTCTGGTGGAGTCCCATCACTTTGTGTAGGACCTTATGAAAAGGCAATGGTTTGTGCCTCTGCCATGGGGCAGGAGCTCCAGCGTGCTCCAAGGACAGCATTTCAGAAGGGCTTTAGTCTCAGTTATTCAAGTCACGCTGACCTGATTGCGCTACATCCCTTGTATTTTTAATATCATGGAGACGCGATGGTGTTTGTGCGGTGCTTGCAGGGCTGGTACTATCAAAATACCTTGCATTATTTATCAGCTGATTTAATATAATTGCTGATCAGCCTCACAGCCCCGCTTGGGGGGTTTGTATTCGTGTCCGGTGCTTCCCTCACTCCCCAGCCAGCGCCAGCGGGGGGGACCCAGCCTCCTCCCTCCACACTGTGCGAGAAGGGAATAAGAAGGTGATTTTAATGCAGCAACCCAGGCTCATGGAGAGGTCTAAGCGGCAAATAAGGGAGGCACTGATTTTTAAATTATTATGTTTTTAAAGCCTAAATCTAAGCCATGTGTAATTTTTGCATTAATGCATGTAAAAGTTAGGCTGGCTTTGAATCATTATTGCTCCTCCATCCTACCTGGAAGGGAAACCCAGCCCCACAAAGAGCAGCTGCCTTCATTGATTTTCATAGCTCATGCTGGGAAAAATACAGGAATCAGGCGCACAGCCCCACGCTGAGGTTTCCCAGCAGCCAGGTAGGCAGGGAAAGGCGCTTGCCCTTGGGAAAGCAGCTCGCAGAGCACCAGGGCCCAAGCACAGTGTCTCTGGCTCATTTGGCAGAAGGATTAAAGCTCCAGGAGCAGGCATGGGTGGGATAAATGAAGCACGTGGTGTCCATGGCATGGCCAGGATGGATTGATCTCTGGCACAGGAGGTACCGATGCAAGGGAGGGGAGAGCAAACCAGCACGGGCAACACCATCTTGTGCTGTTTGATGCGGGGTTTGCACTGTTTCTTTGGCTTTAAATTTTTTGCCTTTATGTTTTTTAGCAATGCTTTATATTGCAAGTGTAAAACCACCACCCAGGCTAGCAGCTCTGGGGTGGCTTTATCCTCCCGCCTGCATAATACCACTGTTTGCTGAGCATGTGTCATTTCACGATATAGCCAGAATAATGTGTGGTGGTAAAAGCAGGGCCATTGACTCAGCAGGAAGCATGGCAGGGAGGCTTTGCCTCCGTTTTTTAAGGGGAAAATGGGCTGGTTCAGGGATTTTGGGCTCCATGGGAAAACCAAGATGTTGTATGTGGAGGTCAGTTAGCAATGACCGTGGTGAAGAGGGGGTGAGGATGGAGACAGGCTTAGGAAGCCAGGCGAATAGCGTGGGAAAGGCTGTTTTGCAGGATCACTGTGGTCAAGGAAAATGCAGGTGGGTCAGGGCTTGAGCAAAGGGAAGCTGCTGAGGTCACAGCTGTAGTGGTGCTGCCTTGTGATCCCCCTCCACATCCCTGTCCCAGTTCTGTCCTGATGGCTGTGCCCTCCTCTCCTCATTGCATTGGGAAGGACCCAGGTGTACTCACTGCCTCTGTTACCGGGTCCTACTTTAGACTGAAATGCATTAGGTTGCAGGAAAAAAAAAGAGGCAGCAGCAGGCCATAGAAGTTAAATTTAATTGAGATAATATGGGTCAGCTCACCGACTGAGGACAGAGGAGCAACCTACTTCTCCCCAGCCAGCCCCAGCTAACCTGGTTTGCAGCATCGCCAGGGCTCTGCATCCCTGCCCACATCCCTGCCGTGGACTGTCAGCTTGGAGAATGCTGAAGCCAGTGCAAGCCACACTGAGTTACTATTCAAAGTTATTGATTGTGAAAATACAGAGTAGCAAGTGCTATTTTTCTTCCCTCCCCCCACTCCCCCCTTCTTTCACCCAGAAACCTGCTAAAATCACCCATGTTTAGTGGTGATTCTCCACCTGCAGCTTGGGATCTGGCTATCAGCAAAGGCCTTACTCTTTTAACAGGTATCTTAGTGCTGTTGTAGTGCAACAGCTTTGTAGCGAAGCCTTTGCAGAGTAACTGTAGCTGCAAGAGACAAGAGTTTACCCCATAACCCATGCCTAAAGCACAACAAATCTCAGAAAGTAATTACAAGGCTCCCCCACCTCTATGCAGAGAATCCACTATTGGAGTAGTGGCTCTAACGGCACCAGCTCTGGATGCTGTGAAAAAAATGGGAAAGAAAAAAGAAAGGGAAAAAAGGCTAACAGCTCTGTTGCTTTGATGGCAGGGATGGGAAGAGAAATAGCAGGCAGCAGCACCAAAGCTTTGCTCTACTATAGCAGATAGGCTGTGACCTGTTTGCTGTATTTGAAGCTTGAAAGAGAGCCTTATGAGTAATGTGATTCAGGTGCTTATCACTAATTAATTAATTCTTTTGTACGGTGGATACCTAATTAAAGCAGTCTAAGGTAATTCCTGGGGGGGCTTAAAACTAATGGGATGCTTAACGGGGTTGTTTCTTTGCTGATGCAACTTGGTGGGTGATTCCCAGCGGCTGGAAAGGGTTATTAGGCTTTGTGTGAGTGTTACTTAAAATAAAATTCTAATAAAGGTTTGATCCGGGTGAAATCATCAGAGAATGATTCCTCATTGCAATGATTTCTGCAGCTGAGGGCTTCACGTACCGCAGAAGTTACTTGGGCGGAAAGGTGAGGTACTTGCTTTGTAAGCAAAAGGAGCAGGTTTGGGCTTATTTTAGCTGGGATGAAAAATGCCCTGCGGAAGGATGAGCCCAGCAGCCTGGCACCATGGCAGGAGCTACAACAAAATCCATGCGCTCCTTCCCATTTCCTGGTGTCACAGGGGTGTTGCCCTCTAAAAATGTGATGGTTTAGCCAAATCAGGGCTTGCCCCAGTTCCTTTGGGGTGGCTGTGCCCCCATGCTGACAGGCAGGCAGTTGGTAAGTTACTGTGGCCTTGAATTCAAGGTGACTTTGTGTGGCACTCAGGGTGGGTTTGTCCCTTCGGGAATGGTTGCTGACACAGCCAAATGCCCAAATCCTTTTCCAAAGGCGATGCTGTGTAAAACGCCTCCACCTTGAGCACTCCTTCCTTCTTCCCTTTGCTTTCAAACCTCATTTTGCACCTTCCCCTAACGGTCTTCATCTTGACCATGGCAAATAGTTAAGAACAGGATGTTAAAAACTGAAACCCAAGAATGGATCTGTTAATTAACATGAAATAATAGCTCTTGGCTGCTTCCCTTAATTAAGGGTCAGGAGTTCAGAGCTGTATGAACAGATGTTGAGCTCCTTTTCCCGGCACAGGAGCTCATTGCTTCCTCGGCAGCTTTAACCATCTCTCTTTTTTCCTGGGACAAGCAGCACAGAACTGGGGTCTGTGAGCAAGGCGTGTACAAAGAATGTATTTCAGGGTCAATTTGAGTTGTTTGGGGGAAGAAATCAAGAAATGAAGCAACTGAGAAGTCATAGGTGTGATAATGCTTCTAGTTAAAGGGTGATTTTGGTTTTTTAGAAGTCTCTCAATGGCGAAAAAAAGAGCCTTTTTTGTGTGTTTTTGTTCCTTTCTGGCCGGCTGTAAGGTGGTGTGCGTGTCCTAGACTTAGAGTCTCCTTGACAGCAGAAGCTTCTGCTTTGAAGTAAGAGATACCCACCCTGCTGCCACTTCATTGGTGGGAAACAGGTTTCATAGAGAGGATTTTGGTAGTCAAGAGACAATTGAGGTTTCAACAGGAGTTTTTTATTTGGTCAATTCATTCATACTTTTACTGTATAGCTGTTGCCTCATGGGTGCATGGCTGTTGGTAGTGCTGGGTTACCGCCAGCTGCCCCTGACACAGTTATATCAGGGTCACTCCAGCCTAGGAAGGGACATGCCAGAATGAGAATAATCCAAAAGAAGGGGTTTGCTGCTTCATGTAGCATGAGTACAGTGCACTCTGGGAGAGGAACTTGGCTTTTAGTGGCTGTTGATGCAGTAGAAATGCAAAATAATAGACTCAAGTATTTTCAAGTGTATCTGCATAGTATTTTAACTGATGTTAAAAGGTGGATTGGACAGGGCTACAGATAGTGCCACTGACCTCCAGACAGGGCTACAGATAGTGCCACTGACCTCCAGACAGGGCTACAG
>WYDI02025776.1:0-91094 GCA_009867235.2 Psittacus erithacus | reverse complement strand
GACTCCGGGATCAGCAAAGTTCAACACTACACGGAGAGTCATGACCACCTTGGTAAGTGATGCATGCACAGCAATGGGCATGCTTCCAGTAGCCCCATGAACTTGGAGGGATTGTAAGGAGATGGCGTTGTCTTAACTGTGAAACCTCTCTTCTCGGCAGCTCAACCGGCTTCTGCAGGGAACCAGCATTGGCCCCGCTTTCCTGGAATGTGATAAGACAGCTTTCAGGTTTGGAGTGTGACTCAGTGTGCCTTTCTATGTTCCAAGATCGGATAATGGGGCACCTCTATATCTTTCCCTCTTCCTGCCTGTGTTTAGGAATGCAGGTCTGTTCCCTGATGCTCTTCTTTAGATCTCATTCCCTCATGCACTTCTACTTTAGATCGCATTCCCTGATGCACTTCTGGTGTAGGTCATACACTGGCATTTGCTCCCCCAGCCTCGGCTAGTGACAGTGTTTTCCGAACCTACGTAAAGCCCTTCTTTGCCATCTCCATCCTTAACAGCCCCAAAGAGTTAGCACAAGCAGAGAGCAGATCCTGGCCACCATGCACACAGAGGTTATGCAGGCAAAGATCTGATTGCAAAGCAAGGACATCTGTGGAAGCCCCAAGGCCTGGCCTTGCAGCGAGACTTTACAGAGGTGGGCCCACGCATCACTCCTGTGTTTTCCAGGTCCGTGACACAATTGGATGGCACAGGGGTGGACGCGGTTTGCACGTACAGGAAGGAGCCCTCGGACCCGACCTTGGACAAGGTGGGCCTCTTCCACCAAGTGAGCAACAAGACCAGAGGCATCACGCAGATGGGCCCCTACAGCCTGGACAAGGACAGCCTCTACGTCAATGGTGAACATCTTTTGTCTTTTCTGTATTTTTCTTTTGTGGTTTTGGTTTTTTTTGTCTGTTTGTTTATTGTTGGGGGTTTTTTGCGTTTTGAGATAATTTCTTGATATATTCAAGTATTAAGGACGTCTCATTTTTTAAGATTTTCTGGTTTTTGTCCACAGATTCTTGCATTTTTTTTCTCATATCTTTTTTAGGTTATGCCTTATACTCACAATTTATTCCTTTTTTCTTTTTTATTTTTTATTATTAAAAAAGGAACATTAACATTTTTTTATTGTTCTTTATTTTTTACACTTATTTTAAATATTAACTTTTTCTCAATTTCTTTGTGATTTTTTCGGAGTTTAATTTTTTCCTCTTTTATATATATTTATCTTTGATCTTTGCTTTTCAGAATACCATGAAGGACCTGTTTTGCCAGGTAAATCTGTTAAATTGTTTATAATCTGTATAGAAACTGGCAGTATCATATGTAAATATCAGTATCTGTTGTAACTTTTCTAATGATGATAGTGGGCTGCTTGAGTGTTTTTCCCAAATGTAGTATAATACGTCTATGTTAAGTTTTAAGATTATTTTACACCTTGACTGTTAGAATAGAGATAGCATGAAAAAATTCCATTCTGTTATGCACTTTTCCCTGGATTTTGCTTCCAGCCACAGCTGCATCTCCAAGAACTGGGAAGTTCACAGTGAATTTCACCATAACTAATCTCCAGTACTCCAGTAGTCTCAGCGATCCATATTCTGCCAAGTTTAATGCTACAGCAAGAGTCTTGATTGCTCTGGTTAGTTTGATATATTTCTATGTATTTTTTTTCTTTGTGATGTTATGCTGAACTAAATATGGTTAACTTCTTATCTCGTTCTTTTTCAGCTCGATCAGCTCTTCCAGAAGTCTAGTATTCATTCTGTGTATACAGGCTGCAAAATGATGGCTTTCAGGTAAGCATAATAATTCAGATTTAGAAAATACATGTTTCCTTTTCATGGTCTAGTATAATGCACAAATGGATCCTAATCCCTTAATTCACCTCTATATCTTTTATCACTTGATTCAAGGAATCCAAGGAATTATTACACTTTTTTTCAACTATGTCTTCATAAATTTACTTGAATTCATATCTTGAGCATCTGAAAGATCAAGTATGTTTTCATGGGGAAAAACCCTGCATTTTCTCTTCTTCTTGACAATGTGATTGAATTAAATAATGCTAATAAAAAAACCAGTATGTATCATGACTATTGAATTCTGGAACAGAACAGCATCCACCCTTATTTCCTTAGACCTGAACAAAAAACTGAAGGCACTGGAGTAGATGCTATGTGTACCTACAAAACAGATTCTGCTGCTTCCCAGTTTGATCGAGTGACTGTTTACCGTGAAGTGAGCAACAAGACAAATGGCATCACCATCTTAGGAATCTACAGCCTCGACCAGGAAAGCCTGTATATTAATGGTAAAGCGCTGATTTCCATCTGAATGCGGGGATATTCTTTGTCTAATAGTCCATAACTGTCTTGTAGTTAAAGCACAGTAATGATGAGTGTGCAGATGCAATAGCATTTGCAACATGTATTCTTGGACTCAGCCTATGTGCTACATAATTCACGGCGCACGGTCATTTACACCTTCTCCTCACACTAAGCACATTTACCTTCAGAGGTTTTGCCTTGTAAGTTGTAGGTTTGTTTTGGGCTTTTTTTAATATCTGATATATTACCAAAACATGTAAAGCAGCATATAAACCTTAAAAGACGTAAAGGCAACTAATTTCAATACAAATTATATCAATATAATATCAAAATAAATGTCTTCCTCTACCATTTACAACAGAGTTTTCTTCAAAATAGCACCTCACTGCACTACCATAAATAGTTTTAGTAACTGCTCAGAAACAGCAAATCTGTTGTCCTTCTGTGGCATCATTCCCTTGTACAGATATCCAATTCAATTCACTGCTTTTGTCCTTTTTCCTTTCAGATTACCATGAAGCCCATCTCTTGCCTTGTAAGTACTTTGAGTAATTAAAAAGCCACAATGCCCTATGTGTCAATATGCAAGATAGAGATGAAAACATGGTACTTAGTTGCCAGCTGGGGGTTAAATCATGATATCCAGATATTTTCTCTTTTTAGCCTTTGAATGGAACTAGGAGTAACAATGAGGCACAAACATCTAACAAGGAGAGGAATTAACTACTAAGCACCATTGTTATTCATGTCTCATGAAGCATTTGAATTAGATCACAATCAAGAGGGGCAAACTGTGTGAGGACACCTGATTGCAGAAACATAGAACTGCACTCTTGGAAGGCAGGGGGGTAACTGATGTTGACATGCAGTTCAGTCTTTTCCAATAGCAACACTGCAAGTGAAAAAAATCTGAGGTTGAAAAAGCTAGACTTTTTCCAGTGCGATTAAAGGACATCAGGGTTTGTATACACCAGGATAAAAGGGGAGAAGGAGATAACCTCAGCTCCTCATCTGTAGCGGTCAGGTACCTGTTCACAGCCTGCTCATCATCATTCCATAGTGAGCTGTTCAGTATAGTACTCATTCATTCCAGCTGATAGGAGCTTTTTTATCTCTAGCTTTAGCTGGTTCATGAGTATTTCTTTTCCTGTTGCAACAAATGTGCTTTTCTTGCAGCAGCATCTCCAGTTCCTCCTCTTGCAAGAGAGGGACATTTCACAGTGAACTTCACTGTGACCAATCTCCTCTACACATCAGCATTAGGAAATCCAAATTCTAAAAAATTCATTGCTGCCAAGAAAGCTCTGACATACTTGGTGAGTGTCAGTCAGGTTCTTCTTGTGACTACGTTCCTGTTGGTTTTATTTATTCACTGTGACTTATCAACTGGCTTTTCTTTTTTTGGCAGCTTGATCGTGTGCTCAAGAACAGCAGCCTTAGCCCTCTTTATACTGGTTGTACAGTGGTGGTACTAAGGTAGGCACATCCTGGAACTCTTATAGAAGACAAGGGTAAATCATATTTTAGCTGACAATAGGTTTATGCGCAAATCTTTCCTTTACATATAATTTCTTCCTGATTTTGTTTCCTTCTAGACCAGTAGAGACTTAAGTTCTAATGACTGCCAAGCAGAATTACGCCTCATTTGTGGTTCCTTGTATCGGGCTATGATTGCATAATCTCCTCCAATTATGCTTGCATTGACTTCACATCAATTTTGTACTATATAAAGAGGGTAATCTGACTAATTTTAAATACATTTCAGTTAGAATTACAATTGTATAAAACAGCAAAATATAAATTTCCAGAATTTGAGGTCATTGTTTTACAGTATTTTAAGGCGTATTCCAATACCACAGTAGCATGCAATGAAACTCCAGTAAATGCACAAAAGTATCATTCAGACCCATAAACATATGATTTTTCAGGTCTGTGAAGAGCAGAGAGGGCACTGCCATGGATGCAGTCTGCACATACAGAGCCAATGCTGCCACTACTGAATTTGATCGAATCAAGGTTTATCATGAGCTCAGCAAGATGACAGCCAGCTGCACTGCGCTAGGACCGTATAGGCTGGATGCAGCAAGCTGTTATGTTAGTGGTAAGTGCCTGAGCTGGTGTCAGGAGAGAATCGTCTTCTGACTGCTGATTTGATATAAAGAGGAATAGAGGTGCTACAGAACTACAGAAGCAATAAAACCTGGAGAAAGAGTAAGAACAAGCGTTAACCAAAGCAAAGGACCCACTGTCACTTGAAGTCTTTGCACTTTGTTATTCCTTTCAACTCAGCCAAATACAATATACCATAGTACACCACAGGTCACTCTCAAGAAAATTTAAGGATTGATCTCCCAGGGTGCACTATGAAATATGCTCCTCTGCAGAACAGCACTAGAACTGGTCACCAGTTCACTGAAGTCATACTTAAATCGCCAATGTAAAAGTTAAATTGGATTTGGAAAACAGGTGAATTCCTTCTCAACATCCCCAGGGAAGGGAGAATTCTGTGCCCTGCTAAGAAAAGCAGCAGCATGAATGTGCATTTACACTTAGAAATTAATCAGTTTTCCCTATTAAATGTTTGCACAGGATCCTTCAGACAAAAACAATTCAAGTTCTCTATTCTGCTTTGTGCCAGACCTTCCAAGCTGTAAGCCAGTTTCTTAAACACTGTGCCTTTTCTTGCCCCCACAGGTTATAATGAACTTCAGCCTGGACTATGTAAGTACCTTTAAATGGCAACTGAAAGGGCAAAAAGATTTTGCTTGTTAGCAATAGCTAGAAAAGAAGATTGGACTAATGAAGAGCACTACTAGACTTATAAAAGCATTAAGAGAATTTGAGAGCCTGTTAGGGAACTGCAGCTGCTATGACCCTGTAGCCAACTAGAATATCTGAGAGTTTTATTTACCGTGTTTCCTCTAGCAATGATGATGATGAATTGTATTTTCAAGCAATAATTTGCCTTGCTTGTTGCAGCTGTTGATTCAACTACACCACCTCTGTCACCAGCAATAAGGAATTTCACATTGAATTTCACTATAACCAACCTTCAGTTCACTGCAGATCTGGCAATGCCAAACTCTAAAAAATTCAAGTCAACAGAAAAAGTCATGTACTATTATGTAAGTCGGGCAAAATGATGGCCTGCTTGGGCACAGTTCTCTTAATAGCTCTAATCTCTTACTTCTTCATGACATTATATTTATATATTATTCATTTTCTAGGTTGACCCTTTACTCCAAAAAAGCAGCATTGGCCCTGCTTATATTGGCTGCAAAATAATGGCATTCAGGTAAGAGCCATGTCTGGGAAAAGTCTGTATTACCTGCTTCTTAAAAAGGTGCTTCCCATTTCTCAGCATTCAACACATCTGAGTGCTTTTTTTATATACGTGTTTGATCATACGCTAAAAGTTAAGATGGACTTCTCAATAATAGCTAAAATATCCTAAACCAATGCCTCATTTCCTAGGTCAAAGAAGAACAAGTATGACACGGGAGTAGATGCCATCTGCAGCTACAGAGATGAGCCTTCAGATCCCAAGTTCAACAGAGTGATAGTTTACCATGAGCTGAGCAATATGACAAATGGCATCACCAAGATGGGACACTACAGCCTTAACAGCCAAAGCCTCTACATTGATGGTAATGAGACCACCTCAAGACATTATTCCATGGCAGGAGGGTTGGAACTAGATGATCTTAAGGTCCTTTCCAACCCTAAATATTCTATGATTCTATGTTGACACAGACTATTTTGAAATGAGAATGAAGATTAAATACACCTCTCAAACAGATACAGTAGAGGGAAAAAAAAAAAAGACCCTGCCTGAATCACTAAGTTAAACCAGCCATGAATTTAGTAACCATTCCTGTTCTTCTGTGATAATAAAAACCTCATTTGTTTAGTCCTGCTGAGATGTTCTTTGAATACTTACCTAATAATTGCCCATTTGTTTTTTCAGATTACAATGAGCTGCATAGTTTGTCCTGTAAGTATATTTAAAAACAGATATATGATAAAGCTACTCAGAGGCATAAGTTGATTGTTTCCCCTAATTTGTCAATGCTTATAAGATTGCTGAATGTCTGAAGTTTGTTATCATGTTCATATGTTTTTCTGCTCTAGATGTGAAGAAAACTAAGAAGTGTACTATGTCTTACAAAGATCCTGTTCTTATTTTATCTGTGTAATTTTTGATCTTACAGTGGCAAAGTCAACAACCACACAAAGCCCAGGACCAATAATGGAGCAATTCACACTGAACTTCACAATAACCAACCTCAGGTTCACAACAGACCTAAGGACACCGAGTTCTGCTAAATTCAGTTCTACTGAGAAAATAATGCAACATTATGTAAGCCCAAGTAACCTTGTTTTTCATTGAAATCACCCAGTATTTTGGGGTTCCCATTCTCACAAAGACCTTTCTTTATCAGATTGATCCCCTGCTTCAGAACAGCAGCATTGGTCCCTATTTCACTGGCTGCAAAGTAACAGGATTCAGGTAAGCAATATAGCTGAAAGATTGACTTTAAACTTTCCTTATGTTCGACTAACACTTTAATAACAATTCTTTTCCTTTTTCAAGGACTTGGTATTCTTTGTAATACTGTATCTCAGTGATTTCTGCAGTTCATCTGAGAACCATGGACAGATTAAGAGCTTGGGGATGGTTTGGTTTGGTTTGGTTTTCTTCTCATGAAAATCAAACCAACAACAAAAAAAAGACAAAAACCAAACAAAACAAAAAAACAAAACAAAACAAAACACAACCCCCAGATTCTTTTAATAACTAACACAAGCCTCATGATATTCAATTCCTCAGGTCAATGAGGAACAGGGATAACACAGGAGTAGACGCCATCTGCAGCTATGGAAATGGTTCCCAAATGCCCAAGTTTAACCGAACTAAGGTTTACCAAGAACTAAAGAACAAGACAAATGGCATCACCAAATTAGGAATTTATAACCTGGACAACAAGAGCCTCTATATCAATGGTAAGTGCTTGATTTTTCTCATTCCTCCAGGCAACAGAGGAGTGTGAGACCACCTCAGGTCCTAGGGATCACTTCAGTGTGAAAAAAGTGACCTTAAGGAAAAGGTAGTCCCACTGCATTCTACTGCACAACTTACTTATGTACATAAGGTGAAGTGTGTACTTCCAAGAACATTTTCACATAGATATTTTTTGAAAATTTAATATTTATATGACATTGAAGAGTTACTTTATTTTAGTCTTGATCTCAGTCATTCACCTGCATATCAACTTATCGCCCAGTTTCCCTCCCTCCAGTATTTAAACAGTGGCACATACATTTTCTCATTGTAGTCATCACTTTTATAAAAGCACGTTGTTCTGCTTATGCAGTAGGTTGTTTAATAGATTCACACCCTCAGGGACTTGTCCTGATTAGTCATTCCCAAGTCATCCATTTAATCATACCCTGTTCTCTTGCATTCCCTCAAGTGTATAGTTCTCTTACATAGTGTTTCTTGTTCATTTCCTTTCCAGGTTACACTGAACCACTTGAGAGATCATGTAAGTGTTTTGCCAAACTTATTCCAGGGAAAAGTGTCAAAGGAGTGGTACACTCAGAAAATAGGCGGGGAAGAGATTCTACAGAGTAGCTTTGAACTGCTCTAGGATTAGGAATGTCTTTGAAAGTGAAGGTAACTTTTTTTTTTATGCCAAGATCATAATCCTTCTCCCCTTTGATTATAGCTCTGAGGATAAGTACTACACTGAGACCAACATCCAGGTTTTTCACACTGAATTTCACCTTGACCAACCTCCGGTACATGGCAGATCTGGATGCATCGAGTTCCCCCAAATTCACTTCCACAGCAAAAGTTATCAACTATTATGTAAGTCTGGCTCTGATTTTGCCCATTTTGTGTTATGGTGATGAACTTAATCTGCCTGCATTAAACCTGGGACATGCTTTCAAATTCTTAGTTGTACCTTTTGGGTTTGTTTTATTTACAGATTGACCGTCTTTTCAAAAGCAGCAGCATAAGCTCTGTCTACACAGGATGTAAAGTGATGAGATTTAGGTAAGATTCTAGTTGCTTCTTGTCATACAAGTTACACAGGGTGTTCTGTAAACATCAGCAGCGTCCTAAAGAGCATGTCTGGCTTTTACTTAGGTCTGGGAGACACAGGGATGACACAGGTATAGACGCTGTCTGCAGCTACAACAATACCAGTCTTGCCACGTTTGACAGAGAAAAGATTTATCATGAGCTCAGCACCATGACAAATGGCATCACCAAACTGGGGCACTACAGCCTGAAGAAGAACAGCCTGTACATTAATGGTAAGCACCCATGAACAGTATCAAGATATGGTTTTGGGATCACATGGAGATCACTCTTTCTTCCACTCCACTGGGGCTTGAGTATGAATTCACTTCCCCTATGGTTTGTTGGTGTTCATAGGTTTTGACACTGACAAAACCAATACAGCATGATACTGCCATTCTAGAATAATTTCTGTGCCTTAAATCATGCAATTCCTGGAGAATTTAATTGTCTTATACCTATATTACTTTTGTGATATGGATAGATCTGATGTAAAAATAAATTCACTCTACCTTTTCTATTTAGGTTTCTCCCCCACAGACACAGCTATGGCCAGAAAGCCCATCTTAATAGAAGCTCCAGACAAATCAGGCTACAGTTTGACCTTTAGAATAGTCAATGAAAACCTAACTAACTCAGACTCTCAGTCCCCAGAATACAAAGCAGCAGTGGAAAGCATCAGTAACAAGGTAAGGAGCCTCAGCTCAAATACCATGATGTCTGTACTGGTCAGTTTTTACAGCAGCTGTCATAGATTTATGTCTTAATTAGAAAAATAAATCAATCAACATTTGAGAATAAGATTTTCTAGAATCTAGAAGATTAAATTGGCCTTGGAATTACTTTTGATTTGTTAGGTTGCATGTGGTCTTAAAATATTCTCTCCAGCCAAATATATGCACTGCAAAATGCAAGAGGTTTAGGTGATCTGTTAAATGCACTCAGCATTTCAGTCCCATCTCTTGAAGTGTATACAAATCTGTGCAAGCTGAGAGGTCAACGCATATATAGTTTATTGCTAAGAATCCAACACATTCTCTTCAGCACCGATTGACCAACATATGAACCTGATAAAGCCCTAATGGAGTAGGTTTTGCTTTTTAGATGAAGCTGTAACATTCCATACTTTGAGTTCTGAGTCTGTGCTGTGAAACATCAATCAAACTGACAGTTGTCAGTCAGCAGATTGTGCTGTTTAACACTGGCAGCTTGCTTAGATAAGACAAAAAGGCTTGCCAAGCTGGAAGTTGGACTCCATCACCAAAAGGTATAATCTGAAGTGAAGACCAACTCCCATGAAATCCAACTAGCAAAAAAATTATAATAAAATCTGGTGTTTCTCCAAAGTTAAAGGCCCTGCTGCTGTCCTAAAGCATCTACCATGAGACCCAGAACTCTTTAATATTTAACATGATATTTTTATTTTAGGTGAATCAACTGTACCGTCAGAGCAACCTGCAAGACCAGTTCCTGAGCTGCAGTATCACAAGGCTGAGGTCTGCAATACAATCTGATCTTGTTTGAAAGGCTGTCACAGCTGCACCATTCCCTAGTAGCCAAGTAACATTATCCTCTGCAGAATTTCTCCCTTTGATTCTCATGTTGGAAATGGTTTAGTTTATGCCTTAAGAAGTCATTTCCAGACTTCCCAGAATGTGTCAGTTTGACTTTTTCCTGACTTGGTATGGACAGTAATTTTTCTGTCTCAGGATTGCTGTAACTACTGATTGCCATCCTCTTCATGAGGACCATGCAGCCCCTGCATCCCTCCTTTCAACTTGGATTCTGCTAGCTTTTAAAGTGGGCTTCAGGTATAGCTGTATTGTCCTACTCTAGAAGGAAAGAAACTTAGACCAGGGACCCTCAGGTAAAGGCTTTAAAAAGTGCTGATCTTACTGTATGCATGCAGTATAACCCAAGTTTGCAGAGAGAAGAGGCAGTGGCATTTCATTTGCTGTCCCTGTCAAAAGGAAAAGCCTCCAAATAGTATGTTTCATATATCCCAACAGCACCACATTAGCTTAAAACACTTACAATAGCAGGAACTCTCCAGGAAACCCTTTCCCACATGAAGAAGGTTTTTAATCACCAGGATGTTTATCTCAGAAACTCTGGGGGTTTTTTGTCTACAGGGCTGGATCCATAGTGGTCGACTGCAAGTGCTTCTTCCAGTCAACACCCAACGTCAACAGAGCTGTGGTTGAAAGGGTTTTTCAGGACAGCACTTCAAATGCAACCGGACTATGGCTGGGAAGCAGTTACCAGCTGCAAGGGTTCTCAGTAGACAGTACGTAGATCTCAAATCACAGCTGCTCGGTTTCCACCCAGACCAACCCCTTTTGGCATAGCATATTCACAATTCCCCAACTTCTGGTCAATCAGAAGCATGTGATTGGGAATAAATCTGCTACCAAGTTGAATCACTGGACTCAGGTCAGAGTCCTTTGCCTTGGGCCAGTCCTTCAGTCTGATTCAGTGTAGCCTTTCAGTCCTCAATGGCTTAAGGTCTTACTCAAATAAGAAAAGGAAGTGGTAACTACTCACCATAACTTAAGATACTTAGAGAAAGACTTTCAGCTCTTTTCAAATGTACAACTTCCCACAGAAACAAGTGGCCTACTACATTGCTGAAGGCCTGCTTCAAAGGGTAGACTGGAAATTCACTGACAGATTCCTGTGCATGTTTTCCCAGCTAGAAGCCTGCAGATCCATGCTGCGTGATAGAAAAACATCTATTTTCCACTGCTAGAATTTATACCAACTTCTCTTAATTTCCAGGCTTGGAACTAGCAATTGAGCCAGCAACTTATGAAGCACCCCTCAAGACAAAGAATGAAAACTTCAGATTAAGTTTCAGAATCTCCAACCTCCCCTACTCTCCGGAACTGCAGGACTCCAGGTCACAGATGTACCAAGTGAACAAAGAGAAAATTGAGAAAGAGGTAAAACTAACAGCAATTGCTTGATTTCCATGTCCAAATTGAGTATTAACTTTGCTCAATTTTCCTCAATTGTTTTGTTTCTTCCCATCAGCTTGATGCGCTCAGAACTAGCAGCCTAGAGGACTACTTTGCTGGCTGTACTGTTGAAAGCTTTGGGTAAGTCCCAAAAGAGCAGTTAGCAGAAGAGCCGTTCAGAGCTACAGCATGGTCTTTATGCCTCATTGCTAACCTCTGTGCTCTGGATGACACACGGGAAGCACCTTCAGTTCTTTCTTTAACACAAAAGGTTCCTGTCAAATGAGAGATGGTTTCGTTTCCATGCTAGCAGATCTATTGTCATGCATAAACGATTCCAGAGTAAAACAAATACATTCATTCTCGTTTAACTTATTTGAACAAGCACACTAGCAAAACAATCAGCAGAGCTGACCAGCCTGAAAACAAGCTCGACTTTTGTGTGTCCTCTCAAAGACCTCTTTAGAGGAAGAGAAAAACCAGAGCTGATTCACCCTCTTCAAAATGCCTTACCTGGGATTAAATCAGTGGTTGATTTCACAAGGCTGCATGAGCTCCTGTCTCATCCAGCATAAACTGCAGAAACTAATCCCATGTTAATAAAGCACTGCTTAGACATCTGCAAACCTGAGCTTGATTCTGAGTCCTTCTGGCTGCCTCTACCCTGCTCTGTATTTCTCTTCTCCCACATTGATGACTCTGGCTGCCATCCTCCAGGCCTGTCAGTGGGAAGACTTACACAAGTGTTGCCTCCATCTGCAAGCTCACATCCAACCCCTTTTTGAGGACTTTGCAAAAGCAAGAGGTGTATGAGGAGCTGAAACGCCTGACACATGGATTCACCAAGCTGGGCCCCAGCTATGAACTTGAAGAGCAGAGTCTGGTTGTTGAAGGTGAGAGCTCCTGAATTTACTTTGTGGGAATGCTTATTAGTTTTGTTTTAATCACCTCTAGGGTGTTCTGTTTCTCACCTGTCCAACCCTTAATTTCCAGGTTACTCTCCAGTCAAGACAGATGAACAGTCTGAAAGATCTGGTAAGTGTTTTTTGGGAATACTGAATACTTGAACTACAGGAAATCAGCGTCGCATACCTTGAAATGGAGGCTAGACCCATGCAAAAGCCCAGAAGCTTACTCTTGGTAGGCTGGCAGCAAACAGCAAGGTACCATCAGAGCCAGTCAGCCTGAGGAGAAAGGAATTGAAAGACAGGCAAAAGCAATACAATTTGGGAAACTGTTTTGAAGGTCTGGCACAAAAATTTGCTTAGAACTGCAGTATTTACAAGAAATCCAGGTACAGTGTCACAAGCATAGCCACAGCCCCAGAGCTAACAGTGAACAGGAGAAAGAAACACAAGTTCTCAGTTGCTTTTCCATGCACCACAAACATGCTGACAAAAGTAACTTCAGCTTTTGCAGACATCCTTAGCCCTGTCCCCTTCCCAAAAAGGGTCTATCCAGCAGCTAAGAGAGATCTTTGTCTCTCTGAACATCTTTGAAACTGTCTGAGGGCTCTAACATACACTGAGGTGACATTTAAAGTTGTAGATCCTTTAGGGGTCCTAAAAGGATGCTGGGGCAGGACTCTTCATTAGGGACTGCAGTGATAGGACAAGGGGTAATGGTTTGGGGGGTAACATGGCGGGAGGGGTTGGAACTGGATAATCTTAAGGTCCTTTCCAACCCTAACTACCCTATGATTCTATGATCCTATGATTCTATCGTTAGATCCTCACTCAATTTAACTGAAGTTTTTATATGTCTCCCCCAACCTGTCATTGCTGGGGTACATTTGCCCTGCAGCCAGGGAGGCCAGATGCTCTTTCAGCAATATTGCCTCACCTATGCACTGTAGAGTACTTCTGAACATTGCTGGGGCAAGATCTCCCTCTGTGTCCTATGTACAGGAGTCCAAAGAGACTTGATGTGCTCTTATTTTGCCTTTGCAGGGCTAACGTTCTGGGCAATTATCCTCATCTGCATTTCCATCCTGCTTGGTTTCATTCTCCTCCTCTTGTTATGCTTCCTGGTAAGTGGTCCCTTTGCTGCCCTACCTCCAATGGCTCTGGCAGTGCCCAGCCGTCTGGGGTGTTGCAGGAGGGATGTTCAGACACATCCATAGGAAGCCCAGTTGGAAGCAGTACCTGACATGCATGGTAACAGCAAATGGTATGTCAAATCCTCCTTCAGTTCCTGCCAGCGCTTTCAAGGACTTGTGCACAGGAGGATGGGGAAGGGTATTTATAGTAGATTTGTAAGTAGATTTCTAGAAGGGAAGCGATGGATCATGAGTGAAAATCCTATGCAGAGAGAAAAATATATACTCAAAAGCCAACAGCAAGATGACCAGCAGATCGAATTAGGGGATCTCCTGCGGCATTTCTTAAACCTCTTCCCTGTTCAACTGTCTGAAGAACGATCTGGTTAGAGATGAGGGAGTGTAGATGACATTTTTAATAACCTTCAGGAATCACATCCTGAATTTTTCATTCAATGCTTTTAACATACAGACTGTAGCAGCCTCATGGGGCTGCGCTCCAGCTGCATACCCTTGTAAAGAGCATGGCAGATTCTCTTCTGATCTCTAGTGCTGATTTGGCAGGGAACAGCATCTTAATAACACCATTTCAAAAGTAGCTTTGTTTGCTTTGCATCAGCTGGGAGAGAACAGCTAAATCTACACAGAACATGAGTTACTGCCTTTAGAGGTTCAGGATTAAAAATCACAGTCAGCAAGATTTAGGAGAGGGAAAAACAGATTCAAAACTAGGGGTTGTGCTAGTGTTTGCCTGGGCAGCTTTAGGCAAATCTCTTATTCACAGAGTCCCTCCATCACCACCTGGCAGCGTGGTTTGGGGATGTCTCATGAAGGGCAAGCCGCAGACTCAAGTTTTATCATTAACATTGTTCTTTTTCCACCAGGTTGTCTTTTGCCTAAGGAGAAAGTCACATCTCTACCAGGTTCAACAAGGCATGTAGGGTGTGTACTTCCCACATCTGAGCACAAGAAAAGTGCATTAACATGACAGTCAATGTCTATCCTCACAGAACTGCTTGTCCATTGATGAAGGAAAAACATTTATAAGTGCTAGAAAAATGTTTCTTTAATAAATTATATTTAGCATTTTCTCTTGTCTTGAGGCAACCCTTGCACTGTTACCACAACTATTTTCATAATATGGGAAACTGCCAACAGTGCAGAAGTTGAGGAAAATATTTCTTTAAAGCACTGCAGCATTTCATATAAATATTACATAACCAACAGAAAACAAGACTACCAACCAACAGAAAATAAACACTACGGGGAACTGCAGCATGCAAGGCCCTTCAGTGATGTCAGCTTTCTAAAAAAGGCTTAAAAATTTGACTACTTCATGGATTTTTTGGGATTGATATTGTAAACTTCTAGACTTCACCTAGGTTTTAGCTTTTCTCCAATTTATCGTTTTAAATGTAAATATTGTAAATCTAGGCCAGGTTGGACGGGACTTGGATCAAGCTGCTCTAGTGGAAGGTGTCTCTGCCCGTGGCAGGGGGTTGGAACTGAATGAGCTTTAAGGTCCCTTCCAACCCAAACCATTCCATGATTCTATGATTTCATACATTTGAAATTATGTCAAGAGATTACGTAAAGACACGTTGTTAAATCTGACTGATACACTCACCCTGTATCTTTTGAGATTGATATTGATTTCAGGCAAATGAATGCCTCTCATTGCCACGAAGCTGTAGCTCCTTGTATTTCCTCTGTGGCAACACTTTTCATTCCAAATCAAAAACTACATTGACTGAAATCCCTGAACTTCTGCTCCTCGGTTGTCAACACATAGTGCAGTGTCTGATGCTAGTGATGAAGACCTTCTACCGCCCCTAAAGACTCCCTGAGCCAGACAGACTTGCCTGAGAACACCTTGCATACCTCAATCTCAGAGCACAGGAGGTGATGCTGATCTCTAGATAATTGATACTATCATTAGTTTAAACTTTTGCCGAAAGTGAAAGCACTAGATTCAGAATTAATGAAAATAACGTGATTAGTCATTAATCCTTCCACTGCAGGCAATGCTTCCACTCAATCAAGCCGGCATTTCGCTTTCAAAGTAAAGCTCCTCAGAGACAGGTTGGACCAGATTGTCCCCCAGTCAGGCTCCTCAGTGCAGAGCGGGGTTACCTACACAGAGGATTAGAAACTTGTTGCTCAATCAAACAAGGTTTTTTTCAAGCACCTAATACTATGCCAGCAGTACCAGATGAAAAGCTTTCAGACCTACTTGCAAAAGACAAGTTTCCATGCCACCCAGTGCGCCGTGGCTACAACAGCCATTGTGAGACAAAAAGGCTGTGAATGGAAAGGACTTCCCAGCACAGGCTCTGACTTCACCTAGCTCTTAGCTATTCTCCAATTTATCTTTTTAAATGTAAATACTGTAAATCAAGGCCAGGTTGGACATAGGGGCTTGGAGCAAGCTGCTGTAGTAGAAGGTGTCCCTGCCTGTGGCAGGGGGTTGGAACTGAATGAGCCTTAAGGCCTCTTCTAACACAAACCGTTCCATGATTCTATGAAAAACACCTTTCTGCACAGCGGCAGCCACACATGCTGAGCATCCCCTCTCCCTGGCACAGCCACCAGCACCCACTGACAGCACAGGATGTCCCATGTACATTCAACCCCACACACCTTTGCCACCATGGGCAGCCGCCAGCACTGACACCATGGGTAGGAGAGTCAAACCCTAGCCCTAACAGGTGGTGTACATACCCAACACCCAAAACTACAGAGCCATAACTAAAGTTGAAGCACACTGAGGAAGGGGCACCAAGACAACTGAGAGGGGAGAAAGGGATCAAGAAAGCAGCAGCAGCTTGCAGGAAGAAAGAGCCAACCTCAAGAACAGTGTGGGGATGGCTGGTGCTCATGAGCCTCCCTGTGGGGCTGCTTTCCAAGAGGAAGGAGCCCTCACATGCCACAGTGCCTCTCAGCACCCTGTACGCGATGTCGCAATGTGTTGTGTGTTATGGTTGGACACCTGCCCACGTTTGCTATGGAGCTGCTGCTTCCAAAAGGCCCCCGGTAAAGCTGCTGGGACCCGGCCAGCTCAGCAGTGACGCAGGCGGCTCAGACTCTGACCCCAGGCAGAGACTGGGGCTGGGCAACTGCAGAGCAAGAAGACAAAGACGCTCTGCTTGGGCTCAGGGATCTGCCCAGGACCCGGTTTCATCAACACCTGCCTGCAGCACCACCTTCTGTGGTTGCTTCCTCCCTGCACCACCTTTGGCCTCCCACTGCCTCTCCTCTCCCCTTGCACTGCAGATGCACCGGGGCTGCTCCTCAGCATTTCTGTCCTTGTACTTGTCTTCATGTTGGAACTCGATGATCTTAAGGTCCTTTCCAACCCTAACTATTCTATGACTCTATGTAGCCCAGCCCAGAGTCCCCACTGCTACCAGCGGGGGATCCTGGCGTCTGGCATCTCCCAATCATCTCTCTTCCCAGCATGTGGCTAGGTGGACTTACCCAGAACTGCCCTGGTAATTGCTGCTCAGTAAGAGATAGCTTATCAATCTCCTTTTCAGCTCTTTAAACATTCTGTGCTGGAAACAAGCCTGAAGTGCAGCGATGAAAGATTCAGCTGCTCCTCATCATTCCCCTCAGAAATTCTTGATCTATTTGGCTTTTAATAGAGAGAAAAGTGCTCCATCTGCTTTGGAAACAGTTATTAAAAACCCCTTTGTGCAGCATGGGCACCATTCAACAAGGGCACACATTCAGATACCTCTTTAACCTTCTGTTCTCAGCATCAACCCAGCACCATTTCCCAGCAGCAGAACTCAACCATTTCTACACCCCCAGCAGAGCACTGCCTCTACAGTGGAGTCACAGCCCCACCATCAGCCTGGGGCATGGGCTTGGAGATGATGCTGAAACCCTGCAATGAACTACCTGGTTCTCAGCCCTATCTGTGCTCTGCTGCCTCCTTGCCACCCTCATGGCCCCAGGTGCATGTGGTCACTTCTCCATTCCCACAACCTCTCCATGCCCACAATGTCTCATATAACCATGCACAGACAAGCTCATGGTGTCTGCTACCAGGGCCAGACCAACAGCACGGTGGCATTGTCACCCATGCAAGGATCTCACCACAACGCAGGAATGGATGGAGGGTCCCCCACCAGCCAGGGTTCACCTCTACAGAGCTGTGCAATGGCTCAGCCAGCACCCGAATTTCATGCCACTGTTTGCAGAAAAGCCACTCACTTGATGCTGCAGCCCACGTACCCAAGACCTGCACGGGAGGGATCTGCTTCCTGCAGAGAGGAGCAGGAGCCATGGGAAATACCACACAGGGTCAAGCTCAGCACCAAACCCTCCCTCAAACAATCCCCAAATGCATTGTGCCAAATAGAGTGAACTTTTGAGAAACTCCCCTGGACCTCTTGAAGTTTCCACGGGATGTGGTGGAAGGAATGTGGAAGGAATATGTGATGCTGCAGGGATGTGAAAAGGATGCTACAGGAATGCTGCAGGCAATCTGCAGAAATGCTGCAGGAATGGTGCAGAAACATGGGAGGGTTGCAGGAGGGATGCCACAAGGGTGATGCAGGGATGCAGGAGGCATCTTGGAGGGCACTTTCCCACAGCTCTCTGATAAGCAAAGTGTGTTTGGCTCTCAAATTGACTCAAAGTGGCCACTTCATTTCCCCTGAAACTTTCTAGAGAAAAGTTCGAATCTCACCAGAAACCCGGGCTACAGATGCTGGGCTGCCTGGGAGGAACAAGCCAACAGCAGCATTGCTGGCCTGGGTCAACTGCTGGCTACTGCCTCCCCAGGGATACACTCAAGGATGGGGCTGCACCATGTGCCAAGTGCAGCTGCAGCCACAGTCCAGTGTCCTGTAGAGCGAAGAGCTGCACCTTTGTTTCCTGTGACCTGAAAGGGGAAACAAGGGGATGAGGCACAACCCAGGGCTGCTATTCTGCATCCCTCATATCAGCTGAAAAATCAAACACTTTGCTTTCAGCCTATACCTTTTTCTGTCAAAGGTTTAACAGAGGTGAAGGATTCTGGTTAACTTTGTGGTGAGCACAGCCCTCTTGAGCAGGTATTGCTGCTGCCCACAAAACAGCTGTCACATCTGCAGTGGTTTTAGCCCAGCAAATCCCCCCACCTCCCCTTTGTGTTCAGTAAAAAGCTGGAGCAGCAGCATCTTTCTCCCCCAGTTCACCCCCAGCGCAGATCAGGGTGATGGAGAGTGGAAAGGCAGAGATCAACTACCCTCTGCAGCCGCTGCCTACACTCAGAAGCAGCTCTTCTGCCTGCTCCATGGTATTCCCTGCAGATACCTGGGCTCTGCCATCACTGCCACCACCTTGCTCCTGCCAGCACAGAGCACAGCCACTGAACAGGGAAGAAGTTGCTTGGTGGTTCATAAGACACCTTCTGGTCACCTTTTTACCTTCCCAGAGGTACTTTCCAACACACATCAGTTTTTTCCATTGGAGAAGGATGGGTCCTTTCATCAGTTTGAGTGCTGCAGAAGAGGCTCCATAGCAGCAGTGATTGCGCAGGGGCTTTCTGTGAGGGTGTGAGTTGAAGAACAGTCAGAGCCCTTTCGGACCATGGCCACTTTTAACCTATGCTCCTATGTTAAATTCTGCCTTCCACCTGCCAATGCTGTGTGAGGCCTGGGGTGACACAGCCTGTGCGTGTCAATGGCTGATGTTTTGCAGATGTGCAAAGTTACCTGTGACTTTGGGGGGTGCCTGGGAGATTGACACAGTCCAGCAGATGCAAAGGACTGGTGCTCAGCTCTGGGGTACAGGCTGATTGCAACTGGAGACAACCTCATTGGGCAGTGATGGACGTGGCTTCTTTGTGCCGAAGGGATCGGTGCAGCTCGGGCTTCTTCTGAGCCCTTTTTGGTGATATAAAGCAAATGTGACATGAACAAGTCAGCTTCTGGCACATCATGGGCTCAGGGCCTGAAAGGGACAGGTCAACCCGACCTGCTTGGTGCTGGAGCCCTGCGTTCCTCAGTCACAGCAATGTGCTGGGACTCCATGTGCGTGATTTAGTAGGACAAGAAATCCCCTCATCTGCCTTTTCAGGAAAGTAAGGGACCAGGAACAATGGGACGGTTTGATTCTGAGGTTAGGCAAAATACTGCGGTTATTTAGTGGAAAGTCTTTTTCTGCTGCAGTCTCATTCTCATGCCACACTGGTTTTTCTTGCTGTATTAAAGAAATGCAATGAGTGTAGGAGGTGTGAACTAATGCTACCGCACCAGGAAGGTGATGATGGCCTGACATCTCATAATGATGTTCATCAGACTCTCTGCTCAACAGGGGTGTGAACAAGAACAGTGGAAAAAAGGGGACATAATTGGTCTTTTAAGAAAAAACCCAAACCAAATAGCTGCGAGACAACCTCATCAGCAAATGCTGCTTAAGAGCACAGACATTTGCCTCTTCTCTCCCTGGGCAAGTGTTAACCTTTAAATGCAACCTTTCCACTCCCCTCCCTTTCACTCATGTTTTCTCCTCCATCTGTTCCCCACTTGCCAAAATCACTTGCATTTCCCCACTAAGAGCCCAGAGCAGCCGTGTGCTGCTGCACAGAGAGCTGCCCTGTCCTCACCCACCACCACCCCATCCCTGCGCTGCCAGGGGCTTTGAGGCAGGAGTGGTGTCATTTGACAGACAGCAAAACTTCCCTGTGATTTTCACACACAGTTGGCTTGGACATAAGCCTCATGTCTTGTCATTCCTGGGCCAGGGAGGTGGCTAAAGCTGAACCTCCTCATGCAAGCAGGGAGCTGGCCTCGAGCATTGACCTCGGTTACATGCAGATGGCTGTCCTGTTGTTATGGCCTCCTGCACACACAGAAGCTGCTTCCCTGCTTGGAAAGGTTTTTTCTCAGCTGCAGGAGAGACCCGCTGGAGTGGCAGTCCTGGTGCTGAGCCCGGTGGGAGGTTTCCTGTCCACACCATCACTTTCCATCCTGGCTGCAAGTGCAAGAACAAGAAGAGCAGGAGCAGGGATGTGGAGTCTTGAACAAGAGATAATGGAGAAGTGCAGCTTGCTGCTTTCCAGAGAGCATCTCATGAGCGGAAATGGCCTTTTCAGGGAGAAGCAGCACTAAGTGCAGCAAATTGTTCTAGCACCCTTCACATCACATCTTCATTCTTAATCTGCACTTGAATTCAGGAACTGCTCCCCACCCCACATTCTGATGGTGGCTTCATCCCAACCAGCTGGGCAGAAAATGAGCTCAGGAAGGCCTAAATCTGAAGATGGAACAGGGCCTCCAATTTCCAGTAACTGCTTGGTATCCTACCACTGATGCTATTGTGCAGCAATGTGGTTAAAGGGTGTTTTCTCGCTTTCAGAGGGCTATGGGTACACATGCACAATCACAGCACACCTCACACCTCTTACCATGATGCAACTTGTTCATCTGCAAGCAAGAAACCCCCTGTTTGGTTGTTTTATTTTTCCCTGTATAGTTGAGAATGAATTTAAAGATGAGGTTGGATGGGGCTTGGAGCAAGCTGCGGAAGGCGTCCCTGACCGTAGCAGGGGTTGGAACTGGATGAGCTTTAAGGTCTCATAAAACCCAAACCAGGCTGTGATTCTACTGAGACCCTGAGCTCTCAATAAGAGAAAGATGTAAGCTGCAAGGCAGCTGCATAGACACTCACGCACCCAAGATACTTCTAATAATCTCTTCCTCTTAACCCACTGCTGAGTATTACTGCACTTCGGCAAGGATATTTGGTGGCATTAGGAATTTAGACAGCAGCTCCTGGTGTTCTGCATTCAAGAGAGCTGGGTTTCCTAACATTCTTTATCTTTTTGCAACCACAGGATGAAGCTCCCATTCAGGCAGCACAGGAGGTTGAAAATTGTCTCAGATGATGGCCAGTGGATATCTCAAGACCATTTCTCCAGCTGTATTTCAGCCTGACCTTGCTGTGCAAGGATGAATGAACCTCATAGACATTTCAAAGTTTATCATCCCTAAACCCTCATTGAATAAAGCAGGCCAAGAAGCTGATGCTCATGCACATCTCTACAATCAGACTCTACCATCCCCCTGGAAACCCAGGACCACAGGTACCAAGGCACTGTGTTGTGCAGCTTTCAGTGCACTGAACTGTTACTGAGGCTCTTACCATCAGTTTCTGCCTATTCCTAACAGAGATACAGGAGGGCATGAAAAAACCCTGCATGCTTTCCTGGTGGCATTTCATGACCAATCTCTAGCACCATTCCTGCTAAATTCAGAGTTTCAAAATGCTTTTTCATGTTTGCACAGATGGTGCCCAAACAGCCATGGGGTAGTTAAGCAAGGAAGAGAACTGGGACCAGTTCGCACACTTGGTAAGATGTGCAAAGCACTGTCAGGGGATTTACACACAGGGCTGCCTGCCGGAAGTGCAGAAACAGACCACTGCAGGAGAGCATGTAGGGAAGGGACTTGGATATAAAGATAAAGGCAGTGTTCAACAGGCAGGAAAACGGGGTGCATTCCAGACAGAGCACAGTAGGCAGATCATGTGAGGAGCAGCTCTTGTGTGGCTAATAAGGACAGCAAGAGATAAGAGGCAGAAATGCTCTTGCTGCCTGTGGTCACTCAATCTAGCCCCATGCAATCTCTCTGCATAGGAAACAATGAAAACCAGCCCTAAGTGCAGTGCCTGGAACCTGCAAATCACAACCAGCATCACTATGAATGCAGAGAAGTGATGCTGCATCCTCCTTGCCCCCTTCTTGCCCACCCAGCCTGGATTCCAGCACCTTCCCACTGCAAACATCCCCCCAGGCACCAGCATCAGCCCCTGACCAGCATTTGTAAGGAAACTGAGCCCTCTGCCCTCAAAGGATGGCAAACCAGCTCCAATTGTGCAAGCTGGAGTTGCAGGCACTGACCCTGCTAAGGTCACCTGGGATTCCTGATGGTGGAACTGCCAAGAAACATGACAGTTTTTTCTCAGGAAGTGTGAGATGAGCCAGGGATGGGGACAGCGCCCATTGACTTCACACCTTTTCATGCTCTCCTGCTGTTTTTCCTGCTGCTGTTACACCCTTCCGCTCCCTCTGCAGGGTCAGGCAGTTTACATCAGCTCCAGGTTTGGCCCTTGGTCTGTGTCACAGCAGAGACACAACAAACAGGAAGTGTTACTCATTTCCTAGTCATCTTCAGATAAACTATGCCCACAGAAAGTCACCTTTGGGCACCTGCGGGTTTAAACCCATCAGGGCCATCTCACAGAGGGTCCTGGGGGCTACGTCCCTCACTGCAAGCACCAAACCAATCACCAAACCCATCCTACACAGGTAGTGAGCTGATCTACTCCCAGCTCTACTGCTACAGCCAGGCTGTTGTCTGCATCCACATCTCTTGCTGCATCCAGAAATGGCTGCAGACACATGCACACTGATGAGAAAAGCTAGTCCAGCAGTGACAGGGAAGGGCAGGAGCAAGGGGGAGGCAATTTCTTCTAGAGAAGTAATTCGTAAACAGCCTTCTTGCTATGGGCTGACCCTACCAGCTCTGAGGGGAAGAGAGGACAGAGGGAATAGGGCAGGAAATCAAACCACTTGTGGTTTCTTTTCATCTGAAAGCGTCACTGCATCAAATTTCACACCTGAAGAATGGTTGCAGCACTCTGGTTTCCCTTCATGCCAGCAAGTACAGTTGAGATGCCCCCGTCATGCTGCAGCCCAGGGGCTCCAGCCTCAGCAGCTGCCAGCATGAAGGTCTGCACACTTCTCTGCACTGATCTCAGCAGCGAAGTACAAGAGATGGACAGTCAGGAGGGTTTATCCCTGAGGGTTATTGGTATAAAAGATGATGGGCTGAAGGAAAGCACATTTATGGACAGAGGAATCGGAAAGATACACTCCCCAGAGCCTGCTGAACCTGTGCCCTTCATCGCAGCTCACTGTGCTCCTGCTGAACAGCACTTGTCTCCATGGGATGTATTTATCACTCTGGCTGTCCCTAAGGAGCAAAGTTAGGTGCAGAATCAGTCCCAACAGACAGGCAACACATTTTGCAGTTTCCAGAAACAGATTTATTAGGCACAACATGTTGATACAGCACCACAGTTCAAATGACCCATTGTACAGCTCCCATTCAAGGCCCTCTTTTCCAAACCAGTTTGAGGGATTATTACAACCCATGTCAGGTACTATGGTTTGTCCTTTTACACAGTCTTATTATTGGTGCAGTTCTTTATTAGCCATAACATGGTTTCTAGAAAACAACTCTTGACAACCCTCTCCATTGTCTAGACCATGGCATTCTAGTGAGAATAATGCAACACAAAAAGGATGAGGGTAGTTCTGTGAACAGCAGAACAGCAAAGAGGAGACTCCCAGGGATCTGAGCTTGGGCTCCCAGTGTTATCTCTGGTTTCCAGCAGGGCTGAGCAGGCAATGCAGTTTTCTACCAGTCTATGCATAAAAATGTATTGGGGCAGAGGAGAGCAATTTGTAGTTGCTTATTTTCTTTGAGATTAGGCTGGTTTTGTCCGAGATGTCAAAAAATGCTTTGAGCTAACAGACAGAAACATCAGAACTAGACATTAGCCTTCTTTCTTTAGGAAAAAGGACAAAACATGAAAGGATCACTGAGGACAAGAAGTTACAGCTATACCTGGAATACATCTCTGAAAACTACCTTTGGCTTGTAAGTTGAGGTGACTGAGGAACAGCATGAAATAGGCTTTCCTGAGGCTACTGCTCACTGAGGCTCAACTGGCTTTCAGCTCAATGAATGAAGCTACAGCTCAGGATGCCTCCTGCCATACATAGCCCCAAGCTATGTGGTCAGCTGGGTTAAAGTTCTCCAGCTATATCACACCTCCTCCACACTCACCATGGCTGCAGTGTAGGCTTTGTCAAAGGCTAAGCAGTCAAAAGGCAAGATGGACAGGGCAAGTACCCCAGCAGATATTCCATGGTAGGGGGTTGGAACTAAATCAACCTCAAAGTCCCTTCCAACCCAAACCATTCTATGATTCTATGAGTACATATACTATGTGCGGCATGCATTTAGGTAAAAGAGTGCAAAATGGTTTAAAAGGGGGAAGGAGCTGAACCCAAATGCATTAGATGAAATCAAAGTCTGGAGATCTGGAAAAGAGCAGTCTCCTTAGACAGATGGAAACCCTTGTCACCAGGAATAGCTAAAACCAATGTGAAGATTATGCTAGAAATATCTTAGCATGGACACTTCTTGAATGCTTGGGGATGGAGCAGAGGCACCACGTGGGATCCAAGAGCTTGCCCAGGCTAAGAGCAGGTTCCCACTTTGCTGAAGCTTCTCAACACATCTCAGTGTACAAATTTGGTAGGAGGGAGCATTTCCCACAGCCCAGCTGACATGGGTGAAGCCTCAGGAGGGAACCCAGCTGGTGGAGCTATATCTATAAAGGGGACACACCTGCAGAACATGTTAGACATCTCCCTCCCTGCCCTGGTTATTGCATACTTCTACATCCCCTCCTTCTTTCACAGAAGTGAAACCATGCTCCCATGTCCTTCATGGATAGATGAAGATTAACTGCTTCCATCAATGGTTTCTCATGTCAAGCAATTAAGACTTCAGGCACATTTGTGAAGATGAAGGCAGCAATGAAGCAAAGGTAATTAAGACGGTTACTGCCCCACGCAGTTGTTGTGTTACATGGGTACCACCTCTACTGTCTTAGCCTCTTCCTGCCTCAGATTGTAGCTTGGCTTGTAAGCAGAGCGGCTGTGTGAAAGTCATACTTACACAACAACAGCAGGGTCTGGCAGGTCCCACCCAGCAAGATGGACATCATGGCCAGCTCCAGTTGTGCTGTAGTGATGCAGCCCAGACCTATAAAATCCCCCACCATATATGCAAAGCAAGGAAAATGGCTTCCCTCTTTTGAAGCATAAGATATTTTCCTCCCACACCCTCCTTCCAAACCCTTCATGTCTTTTGGAAGGTCTTGGCTCCACAAAGGGCCATTCCTCCACTACCTCAGTGGGAGTCCAGGCCACTCTCCTCCAAGCTGCTGAGGGCTTTGGTCTTAATACGGAGCTTGTGAGGTAGGGCAGTGTGGCTTCGGCCCTTCAGATGATCTTCTGAAGGGCATGGCAGGCTGCATGGCTGTAGAGGAAAGGTTTTGGGCACTTGTTGCTCATCATCTTCATCTGAGACAGTTGTGCTGCTTCCTTTGCTCACCTCAGCTAGACTGGGGGACGGGCACAGGAAGCAGGCGCTGCCTGAAAAAGGCAAATGGAAGGCATATTTGTCTGGGCAGTGATAACTGGGGAATGGAGAGCAAACTGTGGATCTGAAGGATGCATCAAGCCTCATAGGCTCCTGAAGGCCAGGTGTGTCCATGGCTGCTGGCTTTGAGTCACAGGCAAGGATGTTACTGGATGGGCCAAAGGCTTTGTAGGAAAGGTCTGCTGGCTCCAGCACCCTTGGCACAAAGCTCTTTGTTGTGAGGAAGCAGGGCTCCCCAGCAAAGGGCTCTGCCTCGAGGTGCGGGGAGGCTGCTCTGTGCCCTCTGAAATAAACTCCCAGGAAGTCCTGGAGGGAGTGACTCTGGTAGGTGCTGGTGTCTGGGCTGATGAGCCCAAAGCGCAGCTTCAGGGACAGCAGCTCCGTCCTGAGGATGGAGTTCTCCTCGCTGAGAGCAACCAGTTGGCTTTCCATGGCAAAGTCATTGAGGCGCCTCTTCTGCCGGGAGCGCTTGGCAGCCTCGTTGTTCTTACGCCTCTTCTCCCAGTACATGTTGTCCTTCTTGTCGTCCGGCATGAACTCCCGCTTGCGCCGGGAGGGACCGCTCACAAGGCCATGGAGAGGCTTAGTCTTGCTCTGCTGAAGCGCAAGCTCACTGATGGTGCTCAGCGGCACCAAGTTTTCCATGGTTGCGAACATAGCTGGGTTCTGCCAGAATTAGAACACAAAACTGTGACCATTGAAGGTGCTTTTAATTAATACCAATGAATAAATTAATATAGCCATGCGATTGTTTTCTCTCTGTTGCAGTCATACCAGGAACACTGAGTACAGCACCATGCACACACATACCCTGAGGACAGGTTCCTTCGACTATTGCTCTGATTTTGGAGGCATGTTTTCAAAATGCTGTGAGCACATCAATGCATTCACATCCCACCAGTGTCTGCAAAGTCCATCACAGGGTGCCCTTAAAATGTGTATGACCGAGTTAAAAGGACATATTTTGTTGACCCAGTGAACAATCACAAGCACTTTGGCTAACTAACTTCAAACAGGATAATAAAATTTGTTCTGACACAGAACTTGCCACTACTAATTTCATTGCCCCAGTTATACAGGTAGAGAAGAGACAGGTAGAACAACTGATTTATCTCAGTCACATATCTTATTAGCAACTGAAGCATGATTACAAAAAGCTGGGCCAGAGGGACCAGCCAGCACTTATCCTGATAAGCCAATCACCTCTACAGGATTACCCTAAAATGGTAAATGTGGTGTCCTGATTTTGGCTGGGATAGGGTTAATTTTCTTCCTAGTAGCTGGTGCAGTGCTGTGTTTTGGCTTTAGTCTCGGAACAAAGCTGGTAACACACTGATGGTTTAACTGGTGCTCAGTAACACTTACCCTGATCAAAGACTTTTCAATCTCATGCTCTGCCAGTGAGGAGGGGCATGGAAGGCCAGGAGGAAGCAGAGACAGGACACCTGAACTAGCCAAAGCTGTATTCCATATCACAGCACGTCATGCCCAGTATAGAAACTGGAAGAGTTACCTGGAAGGGGCAGATCACTGCTCGGGTTGGGCTGGGTATCAGTCAGTGGGTGGTGAGCAATTGAGTTCTGCTTCAAGTTTTTCTTGGTTTTTATCCTCCCTCTTTTTATTTCTTATTATTATTAGTGATATATTCTTGTTGTTATTAATATTATAATTATATTTTACTTTATTTCAATTAGTAAACTGTTCTTATGTCAACCAACAGGATTTTACCTTTTCTTTTTCAGATTCTCATCCTTATCACACTGGGCAGTGGTGAGGAGGGATGAATGAGCAAGTGGCTGCATGGTACTTAGCTGCTCACTGAGCTTAAACCATGATAGAAGGGCCTATTGTTTCACTTTGTTTAGCAACAAATGCATTGAAGCTTTAGTATTTGCCATGGCTCAAGCCCCACAGACCTTGCTGACTGTTGGGACCCACAAAGATCAACATACAAGTAATGGTCAAGATGCCGCTTTTCCAGGACTGCAATGAGATCATACCTCACCGTGTAGCTAGAATAATAATAGTACCTATTTATATAATTGCAAAATGCTTTTCTGAGTCATGGGCACATCACCAAGGTTCCCAGCAGGGCTGGTCAGAGGCTGGGGGAGCAGGCCTGGCTGACATTTTCAGCTGAAAATGTTGTTGTCTTCCCTCCCCCAAAATGAAAAATGTTTCAGGCTGAAAGTTGCCCAAACTCAGAGGCACCAAAATCAACATAACATCCCCAAACCAAGCATTATTCAGTTTTTAGCCAGAAATGTGAACACTGAGCCTAAAAATGCTGATCTTCAGTAGAAATTAATGGATTAAATGATCTGCTGCTTGCAGATAAAACATCAACTATTTATTTTTACAGATTTAGAGACCTTCAGCATTGGCAGATTGTCATCATCTGTGATCTCTGCACAATGCAGACCTGCAAAATAGACAAATTCACATCTATTCACTACCCACATTTGCTCAGCATGACCGAAGTTTTGTTCTTCTTTAAATCACAAGATCCATGAAAGTATTCACTGTCCAAATGAGTGTGATTTTTTTAATTGGAATTTGGAATGTATTTATTTTAATTTAGCCAGAAGTCTTCGAGCTTTCAAACAGTAAGCAAAGATTCTGAGGGCAACTGAAGACCAAAACAAAGAATGCCCGTTAGCATAAGTTTGGGGTAATTCATCTAGCTTTTGATCAAAATTAC
The DNA here is from genome assembly GCA_009867235.2 of Psittacus erithacus. Lineage (NCBI taxonomy): Eukaryota > Metazoa > Chordata > Aves > Psittaciformes > Psittacidae > Psittacus > Psittacus erithacus. Next base: position 62,753 of record WYDI02025776.1, on the reverse strand, counting down.
TTCTGATCTCAAAGCATCAAAGGGAAAATTTGAATGAGTGTATCTGTGGTTTTTGACAGTGTCAAGAGGCAGAAATATGCTATTGTCTCAGGGTTTAATCACTTACCAGGAATTTGTCAGGTTAGAATTTGACATGACTTTGTCATTGAATGAGTCAAAGATCAACAGGTGGCCTTTTCAGTACGTAAATTCATCACCAGCACTGGCCAAAGTAGCTTTTTCTCCCCGTCCTCCTCTTGCTCCAGGTGCCTGATCCTATAACAAGTTTTGAGACTACTGTAACTAACATTCACTGCCCAACACAGCTGGGAAGCATGGGAAATAAAAGGAACTCAAAAGAGCCATTTGTGACAACAGAACAAAAAAGTTACGAAGAACCTGAGCTCTTCCTTCCAGCAAATTCGTTTCAGGACATTTGTTTATCCCTCACACTCTAATCCATTGTGTCAAGGTGGGAATTTCCTTCATACCCCAACTTAATGCTGTGTGAATTGAAGCAGATGAAGGTAAGATAGAAGTGAGGGTTGGGTCCAGGGCAAAAGGCAGGAGCCAAACCAGAGGGTGGGTACAGTTATGCTTACTTGGAGGTGGGAAGATTAAGAAGGAAGTTGGGTGTGAAGTGGGAGAGTGGGAGGCAGCATCTAGCCTTTTAAGGGCAAGGAATGAAGATTTAGCTGGGCCAGTATGTGAAAGCGTCAAGGTTCAGGCCACAGAGTCTAACCTCTATCTGTTATTTATATCTGCAGCCCACGAAGTCACACGTATACCCACATGACATTTGTCTTGGACACTTCATGAGTGCAGACTCCGGCAATCAAGTGCACAAGGTGACACGCAGCTTATACCCCGAAGGACGAGTGGAACCATTAATATTAGTAACAATAGTAGAACTGTTTTGGGCAAGTGCATTATGCAACTAATATTTCCTAAGGTGCACTGGTGTCTGCTATTGCTGTGGCTGTAACTGTAGAAGACAATTACTAAGTCTTACCAGAACATCAGCCACATTCTGTATTATCTGCAACCTGAATAGAAAAGAAAGCCCCAAAAAAGTTGTAAAATGATGGTGTTCCTTCTTTTTTCACCTCTGATTTGCACTGTATCTTCTAGCTCTGTTCAGACTGAGCATCTTTAGGAAGCCCTACTTCCCTATAGAGAGCAGCCTTAGAACTTTTCCAGCTTCTTACCATTCTGAGTACACAGAAAGATAGTTAAATACATGAAGATACGCAACAAAACAATGCTTACCACTTCTACAATGCATCTGATCACCTGTGAAGGGATACATGTGTAATGTCCCAGTTCAACACTGACAAATTTGCACCTCTATGAAAATGAGGGCACATCTTGAGATTTTTGGACATGCATTCTATCTATCTGGTTGAAAGATCCTTATTTCTGGTAAAACTGCTTTCCTTCCCCTAACAGAAAACTGTGTTAGGGCTCAGGCTTCAGAGATCTGGTTCAGACCTATCTCCCCTTCTTTCTCTTATCTCCACTCTGAGCAGCAGATCAGAGCAGGCTGCTGAATTGTACTTTCCAGCAGGTCATACAAAGCCCTCCAGAAAAAATGTGTATCTAACAGGAACTGATTCATTGCAGATCTGTAAGATGATATACACTTTTCTTTAATCAGAACACATTGCATCATAAAACAGCTGATAAGTCTCACTTTTCTGTAAGTCAAGCCCTCAACCCTCAGATTACTCTTTCTTCCCCGAGGATATAGTAAAATTGGAGTGGATCCTGGAAAGAGAAACCAGAACAACCATAGATTCAGAACTGTTCCTGTAAACAGAAATGCTAACTCATTATTTCTCAAGAATAAAGAACATATGCTGGAATTTCAGGCCATGGATTTCAAAGAAACAACAGGAAGCACATCTTCATACAACATAAAATTGAAAGTTAGAGTTTGTTGCCTCAGGCTAATGTAGTAATTCAAAATATTAGGCCAAAGATCAGGCCAGGAGGACCTTTAAGCCAATTGATCATTCTTACATCCTTAAATATTGTATGAATTTGATTGCTAAATACATTTCCAGCTGTATTTGGTTTGAATGGCATGGTTTTGGTAGCGGGACCTCCAAGGGTGAGGAGGAAAATTCTTAACCAAAACCACAAGAATGAAAAGCCAAGCGTACATCTACATATATTTTAATTAAATAGACAAAATCAATGTAATTAGATGTGCATACAGGGGCTTGGCATATCTTCCCTGTGTTAGAGATTTCTTTTCTTTACTCTGAAGTGAAAATGGTTGATTTGCTGCGGTATTCCCATAACATCTCAAGTGGGACGGGACCTCTAAGGATCACTGAGTCAAACTCCCTTCTCATGGCATAACTACCCAAAACTAAACCATATGACATGGACAGATTTCAGCACATGCTACATACTTGACTTTCAATATAACTTTAAACAAACAAAGGGAAGAAATCTTCCAATTATTTTTCATAAAGCACATAATTCCATTATGAAATGAACTCCCCTACAGATAATTTTTAGATCAAACTTTTATTGCCAGCTCCCTCATCACACACAATTCAGCACCCATAAACATAAGAGCCAATCCATGGAATTATCGCTGCAGTTTACCTGCCTCAGTTACACAATTTCGGATTTAAAGAGTTTAAATTGGCACAAATTTGAGCAAAGCTACCCTCGCTTTACGCTAATGATAAAGGAGCTTGATAACTACCTATTTTTTCACTGTTACATTGTATCATCCTAAAGTAGATCAGAACTCAGCTGGTAATCTCAAGTTGTTCAAGTACCTCAGTATCTAACCCACAGGAGTTATTCAGAACGTACACTGATAAAATGAGATAATAAAGAGGCCTTGTGGCATGTTTTACAACAGAAACCTCTGAAAACTTTTACCAGGAACACTGCACTGCAAGTATCTTAGTAAACAAGTTTTGATCCTTGCTGCTGCTTCTTCACCTTAGTAATAAGAAAGAAGTTCCATTTGTGTTTTGGTAGTATCTTACTATTTAAGATGAAAGGATATCATTGTAATTACTCATATTCCTGAGTATTCATGCTAAAGCAGTGCTTAAAAGGTCCTGCTGAGGGATAGGTATCGCTCACTTTTTGTATCTCAATGGGAAATAGCATAGTCTATTGATTAAAGCATGCAGAAAAGGACTAAGCACAGCAAATGCCCTGGAGTTCAGGCATACGGGTCATACAGGTCAGCTACCTCTGTGGCTGCTACTGAAGGAAAAGTCACTCTTGCTGGCGAAGCTTTAAACTCAAATTCAAAGAAAAACTGGCTCAGAAACAACTGTGATGTGCCAAAGGCACAATTTTGCCAGGTGTCTATTTTGAAAACACACAAATCATTGTCGGCTGAGAGTGCCAAATGCTCCTGCAAGTCTGTCAATGTCTTGCAGTGCCTTTACAGGCGAATTTTCAAACTCAAGCATTTTCACCATCAGGCCAGGCTTTCTAAAGTCTGGTTTCCACTGAAGCTTTGCACTCATTTGGGCACTTGTTTGAAAATCAGATTCCAGTACCTCCTCTAAGGATTCTCTGGAATAGATCACTCTTGAAACCTGGCCACAACCACAGATGCCGAATTCCTGAAAATCAAGTTTTTCTCTTTATTTCAGAGTCTAAGGAATATATTGAACTTTCTGGTGTACTAAAATTCTAGGCTCGAAGATACTAAATCACTGTCTCTGCAGCCTAATTACAACAGGTATTTTGTTAAGGGGTTAGAAGAATTAGCTTTGTCTTTCGGTGTGAGACTTCAAACTGTGTAAACCTACCCAAAATTACCAAACCACCTACAGTAGAACTGCTGGGTCTTCCAGCTTGTAAGCTGTATAAGTTTTCCTTGATTCCTTAGTCCCCGTGGTCAAAGCCCACACCGCTAAGGCTGCACTGTTCATAGTGACTACCCTCAAAACCAGCTCAGATATTTCTATCTGGAAGAAACTGTCCTCTAAATTTAACTGTGGGTCTACAACAGACCATAAAACTGGAAATGGACTACAAAACCCTTAAAACCCCAAAACTGTTAATGATTATTTGCAAGTAACAGAGTTTCTGTTCTGTAAATGCCTCAGTGCATGCTGCTGCTGAATAATGAAGTCTTCACAGTGTTGGCTTATTTGGGTTGCCTCTGCACCCACAAAAGCTGACCCTGCCACACTGTGGCTCAGTGTAAGATATTTCATAAAAGTTGGGTTTTTTTCCTCTGGTAAAGAACTTTAAAGAAATCCTTTTTTATCCTCTGCTTTATTTCATAGTTACTGACATTTCAGCAGATTACACTCAGCAGGGATAGTTTAGTTGAATTCTGAAATACTGGAATCGGAAATTCAAGTGTTTCAGCTGAAAATACAAATCAATGAAGAGCTCTGTATTTTCAGATAATTTCTGCTGATTTTTTATTTTTTTAACAACTAAGCTTTCATTGAAAGGCTGAAAAACACTCTGGGTACTACAAGATTTTTAATAGTGTTGTTCCTTCAGTTTCAGCACTTACTCGGTGCATGCTGCTCTAGAAACATATAAAGGACGAGCAACTGACTGTTCTTTGTTCCCTTGCTGTTGCTTCACTGCACAATACAGGGTGGCACAGAGATAACCGAGCTATTTCATTCAGATGCAATAATGCTGAGACACACTGGAATTCCTGCAAGCTAACTAATGCCAACAAGCTCGATTTGGCAATGTTAACCATTACCAGACTACCTTTTCTACTGAAGCTGGCTTACTGAGAGCACAGTCACAGTGCACAGATTTGCAGAACCAGACCATATTATATCAAACCTGGGACACATGTTTTATAGAAAGGCAGTAAATTAGCAGTAAAACAGAAGCCCACATAAAACCATTGTGATACACAGCAACCTAGATGGCAGGTATGAATCTGTTATTTCTTGCGTGTAGATGTTTTAAGTGGCTGCTTTTGGTCTGCTGTGCAAACAGGAACCAGCAAGGTGCAGCTGCATTTACCTTGATGTAACTCAGCAGTAAGTCTTTTCCAGTCACTACGTCTTCACTCACACGACTGATGGCAGAAGAGGAGAACTAGCCCAGGTACTCACGCGTCTGGCTTTGGTTGAATGAGCAGACAGATGCTCCCGCGCAGCATGCCACTGGCAGTACGCGCAGCCCTGCATCTGCTCTCCACCTCTTTCTGCCCACCCAGAAGGATGGAAAATTCCACTTGGTTCATACTGAATCTGACAAAGCCTGCTGTCACAATAGGTTTTTTTAAAGTGAAGATTGATTCACTAAGATAAAGCTCGGAATTACCTGAAGGTTGCCCCAGATTGTTAGTGATGCCTCATAGAATGGTTTGGGTTGGACCTTGACATCATCCAGGTCCAACCCCCCAGCCATGGGCAGGGACACCTCACACTAGACCATGTTGCCCATCATAAGGAAGACGGAATGTGGTCTAGTCCCAAAGGTAAGTCTCTTCCTCTTTGTACCACAAGAATACCACTGGAGTCTATGAAATCAATGATACCTAAAAGTGTGTGTTTAAAATTAAGCAGAGGCTAAGAGTTTTTTTCTGAGGCAAAGCCAGAAATACCCTTTAGCAGTGCTGCCATTGATGTTAGCAAGTCAGTGGCTTTCTGTCTTGGAAATTAGAAGTCAAGAACCATTAGGAAAGAACTGAACACATTTCTAATCTTTCCTAGACGTAATCAGCAGCAGTTAGCAGGTCTCGAGGGCACACAAAATCCCTATTTTAAAACCAAAGTGGAATCATTTGCAAATTACAAAATCCCTCTCTCTATAGAAGCTGCAATCACTGTTATGAAGTTCGTAACAACACTTTCAAGAGGAAAAGCAATGCAAATCCTGATAAAAACAAGGCCTGCTCAGCATTTTTCAAAATCCACTCCCCAGCAAACACTAGGCATCAGGAAATACAGCCTTCTCCTATATTTGATATTCCCAGTTCCTTTCTTCATCTTTTCCCAGATCTGTTTCAAAATGCCCAACCCAATATATTTTGTTCTGTTAGCAAAACTTACATGACCTGCTTCCTTCTTACTCTCCTGCTCATCATGCGGTCACTTATATCAGAAGCTGCAAAGTATTTGTTATTTAGAAAACTGAGCTAAGCCCTTGCTTGTTGCTGAGCCATCCACACATCTGCAATAGAGCACCACAGGGTTTTGCTAACCCAGCAGTGCTGTGATCCAGGTTCCAGCCTTAAGAAATTACTTTGCTTGGAGTAAACAAACCAAAGCCAAGCTCTCTCACTCTTTCTCCCAGTGTTTGCCTGCTTCTAGCTCCAGCAAACTAGATCCAGGACTGATCATAGCATCTCATTTATAAGCATTTTTGCAGAACCTAAATAAAACTCATTTTATTGCTTATCCCCTCTTTTCCAAACGAGAAACTAATGATCACAAAATCGACATCATTCACGCTAATTGGTGTTAAAATATATAGCAGATCAGGAGTGGAGCATATCAAGGACCACAGATTTCTGTGCATGACACCTTTGTCATCATTTTCTGGCAGAAAGACTCCCATTCTTGTGTTCATTTGCATAAGTCCTGTCAAAGGACCTGATGCTCTCTAAAAGCTTTCCTTTTTCTTTTTAAAGGAAGTCAGCCATCTCTACGGCCTTGTTTAGGAGGCTGTCAGGCCTCCTTCACTCATATGTTTGTGCAAAGGGTACTCACTGCAGATCATGACCACATCTCCCACTTATTAATGCTTTATCAGAGGTTTCCCTTTCACTCTACTGTCACAGGAAATAAATGAAGCTTTTGAAGATTTTTGTAAGGCAGATTCATGCATTGATTGCTTCTGAGTTTCTATAATACACAGAATTGGTGACAACCCACTTGTAGTAAAGATGAAACTCCCAATTTCAGTTCCAGGTCATTGAGTCTCTCTGTGCTCAAAGCAACAGAGTGCTTATAAGTGCTTTATCAGATTCAAAATACTTACTTCTGGGTAACTAAAGTGAAACATTATTTCTAGGACTGAACCGTGTGAATTTACATTGATTTCTTCAGATTCAAATCTATTACTACAGTTTCCTTTTTGAATCATCAGAAAAGAAGATAAGGATTGAAATTAGGATTTGGATTTTGTCTGGACCTACATTAGAGTCAAATATAGAGTGCCTCCACTAATGCTGTACAACTCATTCCAGGTTCCTGCTAAAGCAGCAGAAATCAGCGGCTTAATTGCAGGTCTTTAGAGAAAGCAGCAAAGACAATGAATAATTTCTTCCATCCCTTGGGTTATTTTTTGCAATATGAACATTCACAGTATATTTTACTAGGTGGAAGCAGTGGGAATTTCTGCCTAAACTGCTTGACTTCACAAAAAAAGAGTAGATACTCTTCTCAAAACACAAGTTCTGCTCTTAACCGCATCTTAGCTGACTTGCTGCAAAGGCTTGGAAAAGGAGGGAGCTGTGACCTTTGCACAGATTTCAGCTAGACACATGTCAGATTACTCACCAAACGGTTTTCATCCGGCAGAACTCTTAGGTCTGATAGATCTTCAGGACCACGAGACCAGTCCTGGACTCCCTGAAGACCCAAGTTGCTTCAGCTACATTGACATGGTAGCATAGTAAGGGAACACATCAAACCAACACTACACAATAACCTAGCCAGGAAGCAGAGAACAACACTGCAGCCAGGGGAAACCGTGAGACCAATTAGCAGGAGTGAGACTGGCTAAACAGCAAAAACTCCATTGTGCTTTAGAGGTTTGTGTTTCAGCGACAAAGTCAGGGCAGGAATCACATGGATGAGGCCAGGTCCTTGGGTCACCTTTTGCAAGTGGACAGATGTTTCAGAGTCACTCAGGCAAAAAGTCCCAAAGCTAACAAGACTTCCTTAATATCTGCTGCTCTAAAATCCTCTGCTAGCTGAAGTTACCTCTTTGGGTAGGTGCCTCAGCTTTTGATTTGAGAAAAACGTGTTTACCTCTAGTTGCTACAGGGGATTATCAAAACCAAGACAAACAGAAAGCTTGCCTTCAACAACAACAGCAGCAAACCAACCCCACAAACCAAACAAAATGCTCTTCACGTTTTGATTTTACCACTCAACATTGCCTGAATTGAACTTGTAAAAACATGCTGCAAAGAAGACACCTTTTAAAGTAAGAACTGGAAAACAGGAATGCTTTCTTAAAATAATTCATGATTTTGAGTCTTGTTAGAGGACAGCAGTACTGAGACATCTTAAAGGATCCCTGAATTTTAAAAGTGGTCTTTTAAATGAAGCCCGTAACATTTGGCAATCAGAAATATCAGACCTTGGAGTCATTAGTCTTTCCTGAAATACCACCTGATATCTGCAGATCATTCATGCTGGCATGGAAGTCAGCCTATAGTTACGGCAATAACTATTTCTGATAAGCAGAGTTGCTACATAAGGGATAATTGGCACGTAGCACACTGATGAACTGCATTTTCCTTCTCCCAGCATATCTTTGGATGTCCCCAAGAAATTGAACGTGTCATAAGCCACAGTAAAGTTCAAATTTAGAGCAGTAAAAGCAGTAAAAATTGTGCCGTACCTAGAGACTTGAAAAATAGTATTCTTGTATTCTGTATGACACAGCAAGTGCCTTTGTTGCTTGTAAAAACAGGAGGTTCCAACCTTTTGCGAAGTCTCTAAGTGCTTGTTTCTTGGTCTGGGATCCCCAGGAAACATCCTCACAAGTTTTTTTAATCAAAATAGTTATTTACTGTAGCACTGTCTTTAAATCAAAAGCAACACTGGCTACTAATTCTTTTCAATATTACACATGGAAGGGATTTAAACACAATGATTTTGTTTAAGATGTCCACACCTCATATATAAGTAGTTCTGGGGAGCAGCTACTTGAATGTTTCAGCTACACTGACATGACAAGACCAGTGTCCTTCATTCAAAGCTTCATCCTCTCTCATTCCAGAAGGAATGCAGCAAACTGGAATTTCCCATTTTATGCTGCTCAGGCCTCTCTACTCATTATATACTAGATTTTGCGTGTGGGGTGCAAAAACTGCTCTCAGGCATCATTAACTTTTAATTGGAGAAGCAAATCTGCTGCCCATGTCCAAATTCTGCTACATGGGAATTAGTTCTACAGAGCAAAAGAAACAGTTTTTTCTGGGAACGTAAAAAATACACAAAATGTTGTTGCTCTCTTTTGGTCTCATTATACTGTCTGCATGATTCCTGTCCCAATACGTACACCTGAATTCCTTCTTCAGGTGCAAAGTGCAGCTTGTATTGGCATGCCCTGCTCTTAATATGTGTCTGCTAGTAATACTAAGATTCTGCAGCTGGAAATGCTTTTTATGTCACTTATATAAATAACCAAGTGATTCTGAAGAGTAGATTGAGGTTTGGCAGATTTGCAACATCAAGATAGATACACATCTCTGTCATACGAGGCTCACTGGCTTTTTCAACAAACGTACACTGTTTCATTAATGCAATTGATATCTACAATCTTGACACTTACGTAGAAGGGGAAATTTGGTTAATTCCACAGAATTCAGGGTTGCAGTTTCATTTTCTTTTGTGAGAGAGCTTTACTCTCTCCTCTATTGCATATTACTTGCAATGACTATAAAGTATACAAAGAATATAGTGTTTAACATTAGAGAAAGCACAGAGAAAGGGCCATTGCTCTTAGAGTGATGTGAAAGAGTTAGAATGCACCACGATTTTTGTGTGGTAAGGGGTGCACAGTGTGCCCAGGGGAAATTCAAGTACTGAAAGGCAGCAGGACCTCTTTTCAGGAGTCATTCTCTAGGCCTATTGACGGCATATTCCCAGCTTTCCTACATTTTAATTAGTGGCTAATGAGAACCTCTGGGGATACCACGCTTGGTCAGAGGGGAGGAAATGCTTTGTTCTGGAGTTCACTGAAAGCAAGTAGGAAAAGTGGCTTCAAGGTACAGCCTTTGGTCTTATGCTTCCAGACCATGCAGTAGTGTTTAGCCCTGGCTGCAGGTTTCTCTACCATTTTAAAGTGCTTCTAACACCAGACTGCCTCAGAAATGGAAGTTAATGAATCCTCTAAGCTCATGACTGACTTTCAGCACCCTCTTCAATTAATACAATTAAGATATTTAACATGCTATTTTCTTCACTTTAAATTTGTTTTGCTGAAACAAAATAAGGATGGCAGAAAAAGAGGAATTAAATACACCCTTTCTTCATACAAAAATTTCATGGCAGCTGTCAGCACCACAGCTTGAACTACAGTTCAAAACAAGAACTATTTCACCCCAAGCTTCACCAATAACACACAATAAACTTACACCTTCCTCCCCAGGATAATAATGTCTCACCTGCCTTTTTATATAAATCCTGCATACCTTTAGAGCAGTTTTGTCCGTCGTTATCAAACTTGCTATGGAAGGGGAAATCAGAGAGGGGGAGTGGGAAATGGCAACAACCCCTCCCCACCTCTGAAATTAGATGCAAAGGTTTTTCAAAGGAAGATAGGAAAAGGGCTGTCCCCAGGATTTTGTGAACTGAAGAAACCACGTTACAAGCTGAGCAATGCTAGAAACAAACAGTCCCATGGTGTTAATAAGTTTTTGCTCTCGGCCTAGGCAACCTTTCACTCCATGATTACAACCGGTATCACTAAGGCCAATTGCCTTTCCTGGCCTCTGCACAAAGCTTTGCTTGAGGAGGTGATGGGACACACAAAGGGCTTCATCCTTTAGATGTGGGTCTTTCTGCAAGTGTGGTAGCTGCTGGGGGAAAGTACTCCCCAAGGGAAGCCACCTTTCTACTGCAGCTTCTGCACAGAGATGGTGCTGATCCTTCCCTTCAGGGCTGCAAATCCAGTACCTTACATTCACTATGCTATTATCAAGCTCTAGTGCTGTGCTGGCTGCCATAGAGACACTAGGTGATGCTCTAGAAAGAAGTTGACGTGATGCAGGAAAATTCTTCCTTGGTGTCACAGCTATGCATGTACAAGTGCAAAATGCTGGTGTTTCTGATATGAAGAGGAGATTGAACAAAAATAAGCTCATAGGAAAGAACAGACAACAAAACTGTCCAACTTCAACAACTAGGTAAATACAGTAGAAACCTATAATAGAAACTACAAACATAACCACCTCCATCACTCCCTCTGAGGATGGGAAGAGAAACTAGAGGGGAAGATATCAGGCACTACAATATGGTTAGCATGTGTGCATCCTTGTGTGTGCATCCTTGTGTGTGCATGCATGCAGGGGTTGGTCCGTTGGCAGGTGTGTCAGGGAGGAGTGCTGAATGTCGGAAGTTTAGAGAAAGATGAATCTAGTGACAGACGGGGAAGCATAGACATAATATAGGATAAAGAGAGAGGAGGGGGGAAAAGAAAAAAGGAAGAGAAAAAAGAAGAGAAAAAAGAAAGAAAAATGAAAAGAAAGGGAAAATTGTTAAAAAAGGAAAAATATTAAAAAGAAGAAAATAGCTTTTCAAAGATTAAAAAAGAAAAGAAAAACAAAAAAGACAGAAAAAAGATAAAAAGAGAGGAAAGAGAAGACAATATTTTTTAAAAGTATTGAAAAAGTTAAAAAACAAACAAAAAAAGATAAAAAAAAAAAAGACAAAAGCCAGTAATTTTCATACCTCAAGCCATCCACTTTTCAGGAACACTGGCAGTGGCCTAGGGACAAGCATAGAAGTGGTTTTCTGGTAGGTTATTGCTGCCTTCTTTGCCCCACAACCCCCGCAAAAAGCCCCAGTGCTTGAACTCCCTCTCATCAACCTGGCCAGGACTTACCCTGTGGTTGGGATGCAACACCCAGAGGCATCCAGCATCAGCTCTTCACCCAAGAGCCACCCAGTCAGTGCGAGATAGCAATGATGAGCTCTTCTACTAAATGCTGCCTTACCGCATACTGGCTGGCAGCAGCCCTGCATTGACAGCTGTGTCAGAGGGGCCACTGAGGGCTCTTTTTTTTGTCCTTTTAGGGGTTTTTTTGTTGCTTTTTTGCATAACCGTGTCCCAGAGAAGTCGAAGTCATGTAGTGATCACACAAGAAGTGGTGACACACAGTGGCAGAGCAGGAGGGCATCACCAGGGTTAGGTGGCTCCTGTCACCAACACGGCTGCTTCTGAGCTTCTCATTAGCATTTACACCAACAAAAGCACCTCAGCCACAGCAGTGGCAGCGAGGGGGGGTGATCTCCCTGCCCAACTCGAAGCTTAAAAGGCTGCTGTAGGTGTGGAGTCACTCAGAAAGCCAGGTGAGGAGTGAGGGTGGCACAGTAGGGCAATGGGGGCAGGGAGAGGAGGATGCTCTATGGATTCAGCCAGATAAATCTCACTTTAATAAGCAGCAGGGCAAGTCACTATGGCACAAATAAATAGAGAGATGAGAGAGCAGTCTGGGTTGGAAAGGATATTAAAATCATCTAGTGCAGGGCTGCATCCCCACTGCTTCAAACCAGAGCTCTTCTCCCTGCCAGACCACCAAACCCAGCAGCTGCCCGGTCCCACCACCTCCCGGATTCCTGCATCCTCTCCCATCTCCAGGGTTTACCCACCCAGCCAGTGGTGACATTGAGTTCTGGAGAAGGGCCCCTCCTCAGCTCCAGCCCTACCTTTGCCTTGCCTGCCACCTTAAGCCTCCACAGAGACCTCAGCAAGATGCCTTCCCTCAGAGCCTGGTGGAACAACCACCATGAAAAAGACAACATCAACACCTGAGCCCTTCTTATTGCTTTCTGCCAGGAGACAAGGGCCTGATTTGCCATTAAATCCCCAAGGGCTGATAAAAATCAGCTGTGCTGGAACTGCCTTGTGGTCTGCACTCAGCTGCTGTCAGTTCTGTTAGGTGGCCTATGGGAAAAGAGGCTCCCTTGCTGAGGTGGCTGTGGCTTAAGGTATGTGAAATGTTTTTCAGTCAATACAATAATTCAAACAACATAATTATGTTTTAATACACCTTTTATAGAACACGTTGGAGTATGGAGCCAGGCTGAGAGCATTGGGGCTGTTCAGCCTGGAGAAGAGAAGCTGTGTGGAGACCTCAGAGCAGCTTCCAGTGTCTGAAGGGGGCTACAAGGATGCTGGAGAGGGGCTCTTCATCAGGGGCTGTAGTGATAGGACAAGGGGTGATGGGTTCAAACTGAAACAGGGGAAGTTCAGATTAGATATAAGGAAGGTGCTCTTTACTGTGAAGGTGGTGAGGTGCTGGCACAGAGAAGCTGTGATTGCCCCATCCCCACCAGCATTCAAGGCCAGGTTGGAGGAGGATAATTGTCACTTAGGAGATTTTACGGTGCGCATAAGGTATGTGCAGTACGTGCCTTGGCAGCACCAGAATCTCACTTGTGCTCTTGCGTTCTGTTGTGATGCAGTTATGAAACTGCTCGTACAGGTGTAAGACTCGCGCACACCCCGAGGACAGGAAGGCAAGGAAGCAGCTCTGCTGAGCTCCGGGTGCCGTGGTCTGTAAAGGTCCCCGCTTGTGGTCCGCAGCCTGCGAGCAAACCTGGCGAGAGTGTGTGCCACCTGGTGGACACCGAAGGGAAAGCACTGAGCTGCACTGGGGTGACATAGGAGCGAGCTGAAAGCACAAATGGGTCCCAAAGCCCAAGAGCGCAAAGCCGTGGGTCCCAATCCCACCCAGCCTGCTCTGATCCTTTGAGAATAAGAGCAGTGAAGGCTGAACCTCCCAGCTTTGGGATTGGAGACATGGTGGCATGAGCTTTCAAAAGTAGCAGCGTGGAGAAGGTGGCTCTGCTGCCAGGGGAACAGTTTGCAGCAGCAATTAATGGGTCTTTTCCCATGCAAGTTGCCTGGCTGTACACACAGGCCTGTGCTGCTCACCTGCACATGTTTGCATGTGCACTGCCTTAGCTACCAAAGTCCTCCAAGTCCAAGAAGGGACAGGAATTTCATTAGAAGTTCTGTATTTTATGATTGGGATGGAGCCATCATTTCCTTGAGCTTGCAGCAGTCAAATTTCAGCCTCAGCGATGCAGACAGTTGCATATCCAAATATCCAAAACGTCTTCAGCAAGTTTGGCTGGGTTTTTTTACTGCTTCTGGCAGGACTAATGTGAGCAAGGGAGAGAGCAACTCCTTCCCAGGACAGCAGGCCTGGGAAGAGGTTGAGCTGTAGGGGTCACCCTTTTCTTTATTGCTCCTGAAAGTGGGAAGCTGATTAGTAGGCAGTTCATTTAACTGGAGATATCTGAAAAAGCAGGGTTTCTATATATAGCCTTATCCTCTAAGATTCCCCTTATAGTAAATGGAGAAGAACAGATGTTTTTAGTGTGAGTGATCTGATCTATTTTAGATTATTAACTTGAGAAGAAAAACAATTACACCGTAGCATCTTTCTCTACGTTGGGCATAAAGGCAGTGTAAGGTGAGCATTCTGGAGGGGAGTTACAGCACTGCCAGACCTGTTTGTGTCCCTGCTGTGCCAGTCACAGACTGCCTTAAGCCTTTAGGGAACAGGCTGTTGTGGAGATGAAGCCCCTCAGACTGCCCCAGAATAGGAAAATAAACCCAGGACTCCCAGTGTTTGTGAAGAAGTAAATTGTAGGGGCTGAAGATGCAGAAGATGCGTTACTATTCTGTTGCTGCTCTCAAAACTCCTTTTGCCCAGACCCTCTAAATCCTGGTGAACCTTCAACACTAGAATAGCATGCTTTGAGGTATGTGCTCTTGTGAGGAGACCATGAATCTGATCAAAGATCAGTGATCACCTCCAATTATCTTTTTTTGCTGATGCAATACCACACCAGCATTGCCTCACCTCATTAGTTGTATGCATCAGCCACACACGTTCCACTCGACTGTGATCCAGTTTGGGTGCTGAATGCTGCATTGGGAGCTGCTGAATATGTAACATGTATCATGTGGCTTCTTTTGAACATGGAATCCCAGACTATGGAAGGGACCTTAAAGCTTCTCCAGCTCCAACCCCTGTCACGAGCAGGGACACCTTCCACTAGAGCAGCTTGCTCCAAGCCCCTGTGTCCAACCTGGCCTTGAACACTGCCAGGGATGGGGCAGCCACGGCTTCTCGGGGCACCCTGTGCCAGCGCCTCAGCACCCTCATAAAGACAAACTTTTTCTCAATATAAATCATAACTGAAACAAAGCTATTGCATATTAATTTTACCGTGCAGTTCCCAAGGCTACATCCCATTCACAAGTGGGTTTTCCTGAAATAACTTCTGTCATGGGAATCTGGTGCCCTCATATCCCTGCTCTCCTCTGTGAGCTGGGTCTCTCAGCAGGCTTTGTTCTGTGTTGTGCAATGTGATTTAGTGCGGTGGTTCAGCCAGAACACACCACAGGGACAGGACTGCCAGCCCCTGGGGAGCTGTGCCAAAAGGGGAGCAAGGGCATGAGGCTTCTGCACCAGGAATTAATAAAGGTTGCTGCATGTGGATGCAGTTCAAAGCAGAGGAGAACTGCATTAATACTTCAGTCGGGCTTGACAGACCAAACAATGCTAAGTTTAAGCATGCAGAGAATAATGTATTTTGCTGAATTTCTTTTTTTCCGCTAGGAAACAACGCCTTAAGGTTGGGTTTTTTGTCTGGCAAGACAGAAATTTTCCTTCCAAAAATCCTGATTTTTGCAAGAACTGTTTTTTATCTGTGAAGAAATAAGATTCTGATATCAAGATCCCTACTGTCTCTTAAAGTCAAAATGCTACACGTTAAAATGGATTGCAGTAAAGAAAAGAGAGGAATCGAAAGCCTTTTTAAGGATAAGCACAGTGAACAGGGATTAGCCCATTACACCAGGGTGTAAAAGCAGGCAGCGTTTCTCTAGCTGGTTGCCTACATTTCAGGCTTTCAGAGCTTGGGCGATTTCATCCCCTGTTGCGCACTGAGCCCGCAAAAAGAGCTTTTCCACAGAAACACGTGCTTTCCTCAAGGAGAAGTTTCCCACAGCAAATATCAATGTTCAATTAAAACTGAATTTTCAGAATAGAAATCTGAAGGCCTCTCCCATTTCTTCTCCCTCTCCCCAATGCTTTTCAGCTTGGACAAGCAAAAGCATGCAGCCAGAACATTACTTTTCAGCCATGGAGTTTCAAGAACTCCCCCAAAGGTTGCAAAGCAAAACTTCTCCAAAAGCCAAACCCTTTTTCTGCTGTCAAAATCATTGCCAGGAGCACAGAACTTATAAACAGCTCTAAATACGTAGTCATGGGACCACTAGGCTTTTTGCTGCAAGGACAACATCTGCCCAGCCTCCCCTGGGGGCTTCTTTTGTGGCTCCCAGGCATGCAGTCCCTCTCTGCTTCTCTTTCTAACTCAAGGTAGAGCTGAGCACACTTAGTGCTCTTACCAGAAAAGCAGGAAACCTGCAAACGTCACATTGAGTTTCACCTTTCCTGGTGAGGTCCTGCATCTGAGCCTCATCTTCAAAACCTCACCTTGCCCATGTACCCACACAAGCAACCACAGAGCTTTTCTCCTTTGCATTCAAAGGCTTGCATCCCTTTTGGCTTCTTTGCACTGTTCTCCTGAACCCCAGTGAATAAATCACTGCTCTGCCACCACTTTTGTTCCAGCTGAGCTGGACTTTACCTGAAAGGACATTTCACTGACTTCAAGAGGAATTGATTGCATGCTGGCAGCAGAGGAAGAGGGAGTAGAAAGTGCCGCAATGGCATCTTTAGGGAATAGCTGCCTTCAGTGGTCATTCACCTCAGCTACTAAGAAGAATAGACCCTGTCTACAGCTCCTCATACCGTTCTGCCAATTGCTGCAGGGAATTAATAACAAGACACTGCACATTTTAGCCTAACTGAAGTAAAAACCTCCATATAACTAAGCTCTGCAGCTTGCTGCCACTGAGAATCCCAGTCTGGTTTGGGTTGGAAGGAACGTTAAAGCTCATCCAGTTCCAACCCCAACCACAGGCAGGGACACCTTCCACTAAACCAGGTTGTCCAAAGTCCCATCCAGCCTGGGTGGAGATAAGACAACTCAGACAGAACTAGAGAAGGACGGATGGTGATTTAGATTTGGACTGCAAGGATGATAACACTTAACTGGGTTCTCATTACTCTGGTCTTGGAGGTTTTTGGAACTGGGTTGACTTTTCTTTCTATCACTGCAGTCCTGCGCATTCAGTCAAAGATTTTGGCAGGACTCATCCCAGGGAAGTAGCTGGCCTGAGGGGCTGGAAAGCTGCTTGGTCCCTTCTGTCACGCCTGAGTATTGTTTAAGAGCTGGCAGCAGCTCCTGGTGTTAGAATACTGACATCTATAGTGTCAGCGCTGTTGCTCTGGGGCCAGGGTGCGCCAGCACTTTACCATTTCATTGCTAGGCTAAAGGAGGATGCTGTTCAAACAACTTGAGATGAAATGGAGTCAGCACAAGAGGCCTGTAGTTTTCTGACTGCATCAGGCAGCAATTGAGGCAGAGCAGAGGGAGGGTTTTTCACTGGATTATTCGTACCCACAGGGCACCCAGGAGTCCCCTTTGCCATTTCCCAGCAGAGAGGTTTTTGTGGACTTGGTGAGACAAGGACGAAGGTGCTGCAGGAAGCTTGGAAATTACAGGGAGAGGGACTGAAGCTGCTTCACATGGGGGCTGTGTGTCAAACGCAGGCATAGTCAGAACAATTGTGCTCTTCTTCCTCTCTTAGGATGCTCTTCTTCCATCCTCTCTGTACCTGTCCTCCCCTTCTTGGTTTTTACAGATGCAGACCACACTTTCTGCTCAGCAGAAATGTACTTGTTACTCTATATTCCAGTAATGACCTGTGGCTGAATGGAGAATCTACTCCTTTCATGTACAGATGTTTCCTAAATGGGAATCACATTCTCAAAAACTTAGTTATTAGTAGATGTTTAAAGGAGCAGATACTTTAAGAACCTCTTAATGTGGAAGCTGAGGCCTGAAGTTTCATTTGTGGCTCTGCAATTCTCCCCTTGAAGTCAAAGCACAAAATTATAGTGTCCCATTTAAATAAATAAGCATTTCTGTGCCATTACTGAAGTTTGTATGCGTACATCGGCACACACACTAAACCTTACCTACACATGCCAGGGCATAAACATGCCTGACAATGTCTGCACATGCACAAAGTGCCACAGAGATGTTATTCTGCAGTACAAATGGGGCAAAACCAGAATGCAGGAAGGAAAAATGAAGATTACTTCTTCCAACTGTGTCATATTGTCCTCTGGAAAGTGTTCAAAAGGAGCACTTACATCCTCCTTCCATTGACTAGGTGGGAAGAATGACCTCCACAAATTCCCATCACTTAATTCCCTCTTCATTTGAACTCTTCCTGTTAGATCTATTTTCCTTTACATTGGTCCTCTAGAGTCTATGACTTGCAAAGGTATTGAGATCCCAGCAACAAAGGAAGAACTATGGAAGCTGTGTCCTTTTCTCCATCAGTCTGAGCTCCTGTTTCCAGCTTGTCAAGCTGGCTTTATCTATACTCTTCTGGGCTCTGACCCTGTGTAAAGGAGAGCAAACCAGGTTGGGTGTGGGAAGCAAATGAGGCCCCTTTCAGGAGTGTGGCCTTTGCCTTGCTCTACTGCCAGTATACAGAGAAGCAAGGTTGAAAAATCCCTAAAGCACAGTGAAAAAAGCAAGAGTTCTTGCTTAGGGGAAGCTACAATCAAGTAGGGTCATTGGTTTAGAAAAGCTACTTAGAAATGAACAAAAATCCCTTCTCTAGGTTTTCTTAAAGTCACATTAGTAGAGACAAACCAGGTGATTTCCCATGAAATAGGGGATTAAACGTGGCAAAGTGGAATTTAATATTACCTTTAAAATAAGTTTTCTTTAGTTGATACTTGCCTCAGAATATAACCTGAAGTCTTCACTGTGCCCATGTCTTCACTGCCATCTGCTAAATTCCGGGCCCTCTCTGAGAGTAGATTGTTCTGAGTGTTTTATATCCCAAAAATACTTCTTTATCTTCCCCTTCCTGTATCTAAGCCCACATAGCTATTTCTGCTCCTATTTAGTAACTTCTCTGGCCCTCCTCCACCTTTGCTTTATCTTTGCAGCTCCTCCCAGTGTAAGTTCATCTGTGATTTTTCAGAGTATGCCAAAACAGCATCGGAGGTGTTGAACAGGCCGCTCTAAATAGCAAGTGTTAAGCTTCTGTACAGTTTCTTTCTCATTGCTGCTTTACATTTGGGAAAATGAATGCTGTGCTAGGTGAACTTCTTGCATGATTCAGTATCTGTCATTCTGTGTGTGGTTTTTAACCCATTTATGGTCCATAAAACTTTTCCCATCCTTGCTTCTCTTCATAGTAGTTAAAGCACAAGCACACAATACATACTGCATTCCTTTTTCCCACTGATTGTATGATATTAGGGACTGTAGTGATAGGACAAGGGGTAATGGGTTCAAACTTAAACAGGGGAAGTTTAGATTGGATATAAGGAAGAAGTTCTTTACTGTAAGGGTGGTGAGGCACTGGAATAGGTTGCCCAAGGGGTTGTGAATGCTCCATCCCTGGCTGTGTTCAAGGCCAGGCTGGACAGAGCCTTGGGTGCCATGGTTTAGTGTGAGGTGTCCCTGCCCATGGCAGGGTGTTGGAACTGGATGATCTTAAGGTCCTTTCCAACCCAAACTGTTCTATGATTCTATGATATGTTTTATCTTTTATTAATCACAGATGTATTTTTTTCCATATCAGTACTTTTATTCTGCTTTGTTAAAGTCTTCTACTAGTTATTCTACTAGTTAAATGTTGTATTAAAACAGTTGGAGCAAGAAAGTATATTTTGTGATTCTCTTTTTTTTTTATTGCCACAAAGGTCTTGATTTTTTTTTAAGTTATGGCTTGCATAGGTGTAAAAAATGATAGGAAAGAGCTAGAATTCCCCACATAGGTACTTGCTGTACTTTTTACCTGCAATTAAAACCATTAAAATCTTAGAGAAATGTAAGATTTGCTACAGTAGAACGTACTGTGTTACAACTGCAAATGAGTGGGACATTGCCATGGAGCAGCAAAGAGAACTTACAAAGGTTAACAGTGTATTTCTGGAAACAAAAATGGCAGGGAGATAGCTTAGAGCAGAGATGGGTATCCACATCTCCATGCCTAAACAGGATTTCCTGTTCACTTCGAGTCCAGGGCTCTTTGTCATTTCAACCTATTTCCCAAAATTCACTGACGCGTGGGCAAAACCCATTTCTTAAGTTTGGCCAGGAAGACATGGTACGCTTATGCTGTAGGTCTTGGGAGACAGTTGGTTCTCCATCGCCTGTTACACCACATCCCTGGTTACATCATGCCAAAGGATGTGGCAACCGCTGCATCTCTGACATGACTGTGACACCCACATTATTCTCATTACCCCTGGGAGTTAATGACTTGAGTTGGATGCAAATTTTCCTACAGAAGAGTTTTCCACCTGAAAATGCAGATTAGACTGAATTGAAGTGTTCTGTGGAAAGGTTTCGATTCCGTCAAAGCTTTCAGCGGAAACAAAGCAAGCCTTGGCCAGGATGTCCCATGGGCAGCCTGCCTTGAACCTGCCAGCTCAGCCTTCTGCCTACACTGCCTTGGACTTTCTGGCCTTGTGGCTACAGGATTTCCCAGCTGACTGGCTCATGGAGGCCAAGACACCAGTTAGGTACCGGCTTTCACAGCTTTCTCCCTGTGTGACCAGCATTCTCTGACTCCCACAGTTGGATGTTTGATTTTTATAACCTCTTTTGATTCCTTTGTCCTGAGTTTTCATCCCACTGAACTTGCCCATGTTTTATTTTGCTATTCAATCCAGAGTTGCCATTGTAGTTGCAGTGCATGTTTTATGCAGCAGAAGGTGGTATCCACAGTTGTCTGTGCTGGTACTTTGATTTCCAGCTCCAGCAGCAAGCTCTGAAAGTAAAGCAGGAGGAGGGGCGGATTGCCCCCCTTTAGTCATGTAGCTGCTGTGCTGCTGAACAAAATTGAAGCGCCTAAATAGCTGAAAGAAGTAAAGAGGCCACTATGTCCTGTGATATGTGCAGGTGATAAATAGGCAGGTACAAGTGATAAGATAGGGTGGAGTGAGGTAAACCAGCACTGGTAATACTGTGGAGTGTTACATAGTGTTGATCAGATATGATTACCAATAGTTCATCACATCTCACGTTATTCCTGTGGGTGTTTATTTCGAAGATGATGTTCTATCCCTTGCAAGGTGGAGAGGGCAAGAATCAGAAGAGCTTTAAAGACTCAGGTAAACCAGTGTCTCACCCCCTGTTTCTGTCATCCCCTTTCCCCTCCACAGCAACTCCAGACATCTTGTGATAGTTTTGGAACAGCCGAAGCAACAGCCGCAGCCCAGATGGCTTTCCAAGGGGAGACGCCTTACCCTTACTCTTCTGGCATAATCCCAAGGGATTTATGTCCTGTCTGTTGGGGTGTGGGTACACACACTCCTTTGAAATTGTCTCCAACTAAACCAGAATCTCCTCTGGGAATACAACTCCTCTGGTACTTCCCTTCCCCATTTGAAAAAATACCAGCAGCCAGGTAACTGAAAATTGAATGGGATCAATCAATTCAAACCAAAAAACTGATTTGTTTGGAAAAGTCCAAACAAAATATTTTGGCAGTGGTTTCAAACAGAAACACAGCGAGCCTTCTCTTTCCCAGCAAAACAGATGTTTTTTCTCGGAGGAATACATGACATCAGGGACAATTTTTTTCCCTGTCTCTGCCTCTACCTCACTGAACAAACAGGAAGAAGCCACTTTCTCCTCTGATGCCTCTGTTTTCCCCTCTACTGGTAGCAATAATATGTCCATAGTTCTCAAGCATCCAGGACAAACTAATGGGATTGAGAGAGAAAATGTTTTGGCACATAAGTACTTGGAGGCTGTAGCCTAAGCAAAGAGGCGGAAGAGCCTTGAATTTTATCAGACCTAAGTTCTCTGGCTGCTTGAACAGGCTATACCCAAAGGTTAATTTAGGCCTCATACCTGAATGTTTCTCTGTTGTCTTGAGATCAAATCCACCTCCCATTAATGTTTTAGGTAAGGGTTGTGCCCTGGCCTGAATTGTAGCTGTTTATTTTACCCCTGGGATAAGATACTCAGTGTGAGTTACTGTGTGGCTTTGAGATACCAGAAGATGGTGGGAGATAAGCCTTTCTAGCCATTGCCTCTCAGGGCTCTAATCTTCAGTTTCCCCTGCTTCCCCAGCCTTCACAATCACTCTGCTCTCTGCAGCAGTGCAGGCCACAGTCCCCTCAACATAGGTAATCCACTGCATCTGGAGTGGGAGTAGATCAGTACAAGCTTTGATAGGTGGGTTTCCACTAAGAGGCTGAATATCTACTGTTAGCTGCAAGAAAGCTCCAGCTCTGCACTTTAGCCAGCCCAAGGGTGACCAGGTTAGTGACTACAGGGTTATGGAGGGCATCAAGGAGGGAAACCCTGGCTTAGTGGAGGGAAATTAGAAGCTGGGTTTTTTTATCAGTTTGAAGTGATTGCAAACATCTATGATAGTTCAGTAGTCTAAGCTGTAGGTATGTTAAAAATATAAAGTTTATTTACAGGATGATCAATTTTCAGGCTTGAAAAGCAAGATGCTTATTTCATTAGCACAGAGGGGCTAGATAGGATCCAGGAGGTGAGTAGTGGGCCCAGGAAGGGCAAAGCAGTAGCACCATGCAGCTCTGTCCCACTGCTCCTCCCCATCATTCCTGGGAGGGAACCTACTTCTTGCCCTAAGTCCAGGGGAAAGGGACTTGATGGCTCCCTTGTGTCATACCCCATGCAAACCTCACCAGAAGTTTAGGTGGTTTCCCTTCAAAGAATTGTTTAAGGGATTTGGAAAAATCCAGGTCTGCTGGAGCCAACACAGCTCATCCTTAGTAAGCCTGGTAAGCATTAAGCTCTGAGGTCCTGGGATAGTTTTGGAAGTGAGTAAGAAGGAGCTATAATACTGTCTGTTCTGTCCTGTGCTGGGTCAGGCTGAAGGTGTACATCATGGTCCACTGTTTGGAGACACGAGGCACAACGGAGTGCCCCTGTCTGCTGTGACTGCATCATCTCCCAGGTTCCTAGTTCTGGAATTACTGGAGAAACAAAACCAGCATTTGAGAGATTAAAGCAAAAATTCACAAAGAGCCTTTCCAGATCCCATGCAGGAAGGGAGCGTGTTGAGGAGCAGAGAAGGAAACTCAAGGAAGAGTTTCTTTTGACTTGTCCTCTGTCTCTGGCCCATTTTCTGTCTTGTTTGCAATACTGTAGTAGTAGGAGCGGATTATGTTTTCCACAGTAATAAATCCTGGACGTTCTTCCCATCTGCAAAGGCAGAAAGGAACAAAAATAGTCAACAGAAAGGATTAAAGTGAACTGATGCAATGAGAAGATACCAAGCAGAAAAGAACCTGGGGGAGAACAGCAGCCCAGTTGTACCAGAGCTTAGGAAGGCAAATGGGACTTTTCTGGGTTACAGAGGGTCAAAGGCACAGACACTCTGACATCTTCTAGGACTGGTACAGGCAAGTGGAGGGGTATGAGAATAAAGAAATAGGTGCATCATTCATCATGGACCAGTGAATAAGACCAAGGCAGGAGACACCATTTGCTTTGTGGTGTTACCATCCAGACACTGTGTGCTGTTCTTATGCCCAGCAAACAGATGAGCTAGTGAAAGCCTTACCTGAAGGTCCAGCATTGCTGCATCAGGGTGTACATCTCTGCTGGGCAGTCCGTGGGGCACTCCATGCGCTTCCCTTGCTCTATGAAGCTGATGACCTCTGGACCTTTCATTTTCTAGGATAAGATTAAGTAAGAAATGCTTAATGATTTTGGAACTGGCAACAGGATGAGAAGGGACAGATCAGAGCAGGGTCTGGAGTAATGCTTTGGGTCCATGCACCACACACCCATACAGTCACTGTTTTCAGCCCAGCACCCAGCAGCAGTGTCTGGTGCTGTGCCCAGCCTGCAGGACCCATCCCAAGCCTGGGCAGAGCAGTGGCTGAGCAACTGATTTTTCATCTCTGCAAGTGAGCAGAAGGATCAAAGGGAAGATCTGCTTTGATTCAAACCCAAATTAATTTATTTTGTTTTCTGTTTCTTCTCCCTTAATTGAACACAAAGTTGCAGGATCCAAACAACCTAATTTGTGCTTTTGTAAAGTGGAAGTGAGCCTGTCTCCTTTCCATTCTGATGGTGGGAAAAGAGCCCACACAAGGAAGTAGAAATGACAGTTTTAATGCATGTCAGCCTGTTATACAGTGGGAGACTAGGCTGTGGCATTCATCTGTGATGGACCTGGCTCTGACTCACCTTGTATGGTTTCTGCCCATAGGTGAAGGCCTCCCACATGGTGACACCATAGCTCCACACATCACTCTTGCTGGAGAACTTGTGGTAGAGGACACACTCTGGGGCATACCATTTCAAAGGCCACTTTCCTGCTGTCCTGGCCTGTAGCAAAGCAAAGGGGAATATTTCCACCCTGAGACACAGACTGCTATGAACTGAACTTGAACTCTTCTTTGGTAAATGTTTGTGTCGAATGCGATCCCACACTGCTGAAAATATCCCCTTCCTCTAGGCTGAGAGCTCAATGTCCCAAGCCCTGAATCCTAAAAGCCAGCCCAGGCTGTGCTGTTTTGTTGGCCCTGCTCACCTTTCCTGCGCTTACACTTACCTTGTAGTAGCTGTCATCAGCACCAAGAGCCTTGGAGAGTCCAAAGTCACTGATCTTGGCATAATGCTGGTTAACCAGCAGGACATTTCTGGCTGCCAGGTCCCTGTGGACAAAGTTTTTTTCCTCCAAGTACTTCATCCCCATGGATACTTGGTGCATCAGCTCCACGATATTGCTGATTGTAATCTCGTCCCTGGGGAAGATGAAAGGACAATACAGGAATAAGGGACCTGCCGTTCCCCTGTACACCATGGTCCCCTCCAAGCTTTCTAGCTTTTGTCTTGCCTAGCAAGGCAGGATGAACATGGACATCTCTGCTCCAGAAGCATCAGTCCCAGTTACCTCACATGAAAAGACATCTCTTTCTGCTATGACCAGCTTCCTACAAAGCTAGGCTCCCCGGGCAGCAAAGAGTTTGATGAGAAACGCAGAAAATCAGCCAGCTACATCTTATTCAGTACTCACTTCTTGGAAGCCAAGAACTTGTTGAGTGGCCCTCCAGAAGCCATCTCCATCACAAGCATCAGGGACTCTGCCTCGCAGACTCCAATCATGCGGACAATGTAGGGGTTGTCCAGCTGATGCATGATCTGGGCTTCCTTCATCATTTCATCTTTCACTGTTTTCTCATTGTTGCTCTTCAGCACCTTTATGGCCACATCGATCTGCTTCCTACATAGAGTGCAAGAAGAACACACATGAGAGAAACTAAACAGCAGCTGGACTCATGTATCACAGCCAGGAATGTAAACTGCTTCTCACATGATACTGTTTGATCTCTCAACAGCAATCACAGTGGCCTTTTTTGACAGATCCCTACACAACACTAGAAGGCTGAAAAGGACCACCTCACCCTTATAATGGTAGCCCAGTATTTGCTATCCGAAGGGGCATCACCTCACACAGAGAGATCTGCACCACCATTGTAATTTTTCAAGGGGAAACTCAGGCACACAGTGGGCAAAGGCCATCTTTGTGGACTCATAGACAGCCAGCAACAGAGCCAAGGATGGCATATCTCCTCAGTCTCACTTCTTTGCCCTGATGTGGACCAAGATGACCTCAGAAGCATGGACTTGCTCCTCTGAGCCCAGAAAATGCTTTCAGGAGCGGTAGTCTTACTTCTGAAAAGTCAGTGGAAAGTCATCACTGACATTCCAGAGTATCTCATACCTTCATCCCATTATTACCTAGGGTCCATCTACCTAGAAACAGGCTAACCCTTCTCCAGCTTGCTCAGCATCCTTCAGGGCAGCACTCACTTTCTCATTTTGTAAACTCCTTTCCTGACACAGCCAAAGTTTCCTGCCCCCAGTTCCACTTCATCGATCATCAGATGATCCCTCTTCAGGAATAGTTTCTTATTCTTCAGTTCCTCAGGGTCACTGTAAGGGCTCTCGTAGACACTGGTGTCCATGGGTAGGAGGCGTGATTTTCCTGCACCTTCCCAAGGGATACAGTTGTTTGTAACAGCAGATGATGTACCCTTCCCCATCCCTCCTTCCCTCACTGGCTGGGAAGATTTTCTCTAGTCTCTTGAGTGACTCTCCCCCAAGGTCCAGCACTCAAACCTCCCTCCTGGGCACCTCCCTTCCTTTCATACCCAATGGCCTCTCCCAGTTACAGCTGCTGAAGCAGCCAGGATGGGGAGAGGTCTCTAACCCACATATCAGACCCTGCAGGACCTGGGCATGCGCATGACTTCACCCCATTGAAATAGAACTGAATACACTTGCATATTTAGCAGGCAGGATAGAAGATGGGGAATAGGACTGGAATTGTTTTACTGGGTATGATGGGGAATGGAATAGGGCTTGGTTCACTGTGGCAGTTTGGCAATATTCTTCTCTCTGGAGCCTGAAATGACTGGATACTCCTGGGTGCCTTTGTAAGAAAGGAGCTTTGTGACACAGCTCTTTGAGCAGAAAGTGGTGTAAATGTGTCAGGTAACCCTGTGGCTCCTATGACACCCCCAGGTCCTCTCTCCTGTTAAGACAAGAGGGCTTCCAAAGATGCTCACCTACAGGCTCAGGCGTGTATCCGTCTGCATTTAGAGGCCCCAGGCGTCTCTGGAAAATAAATGGGGACGAAGTGCATAAAGAAGCCAGAAACAGCTTCAGTTTGTAATTGCAGGGGAGAGGGATGGGGACTCTGCAACCCAACAGTGCCCAGCTGGTGGTTCCATCTAAAAACCCTGAGGTGGGTACGAGAGATTGCAGCGGTATCCAGCTGACTTTTCTCTTCCAGTCCTGGCTGGAAGTACCTCAAATGGACAAGTGTCCTGCAGGTAGGAGGGGTCATCCCAGCCAAGTCTCTTCAGCTTGCTTTGAGATAGGAAGCCTGAAGGCAGCACAGCATACAGCCAGCAAGCCTACCTGCCCAGAGAGTAGTCCCTGTGAGCAGGGACACCACGTACCACCATCCCAAAAGCAGACAGTGACAAAGCAGCATGGGACGCATTTGTCCAGCACAGATTTGAATGCCAGCGCTGCTTGCAGCAGAGTCATCGTGACATGGGATCCCACCACAGATTGTGAAGGCTCTCTGGGAATGATGGGTGAATGCTCTGCCTTTATTTAGCCTCTGGTGGGCCACAGGATGGGGTCAGGGAGCCCAAAGTGGCTGGTTTCAACATTGAGAGCAGTGACTGTGTGCAGCCATGCCCAGAGGCCAGGACGCAGAGGGAGCACAAAGACCTGGCCAATGGCCAGCAGCAAGGCTGAGTGTTCCCAGAATCCAACCACCTCTTCCTTGCTCCTGCCTGGCAAGGAGGGCAGGGGGGGAGAGGGCTCCCTAAGGACAGGCCCATATGTTGCAAGGAGCACAATATGAATGGAAACCATTTTCAGCTGTAACGGTAGCTGTGCCCAGCTATTCCTTGTCCACATCCAAGCTGGAAAGGGGACAACATTGCAGCTGGGCTTAATATATTCCATTTGAGTTACTGAGTTTTAGAGAAGAGTTTGAAGAGCAAGCAGAGCTTGAGCAGCAAGCTTGAAATGCAATGACATTAAAACACTGAGGTACCAATAAAACAGACCCTCCCAAAACTTACGCTCACAGAGGGGTGGTTTGGTGGAACTGGTGCTGCAGATGCTGTAAATCAGGAAAGAGAAGTTGTTATGAAGGGTCTGCCTATGTCCCAGGCAGGATCACAGCATCAGTCCTTGACGGATTGTGCGGCTGCCTCTGTCTGCTCCCCCTTTTCCCCTTCTAGCCAACAAAGGTGTGGAAACATGCCTGGATGTGGGTGTTATTCCCAGACCAGCCCTCAGGGATTGCTGGCCCACTGGAGCATCCTACAGTCTCCAGAGCAGGCTGAGCTGCTCCCCAGAGCCCCAAGAGACTGAAGGTGACATTTGTGACACTTGGAGCAGGACAGTGACCCATGGTTTTGAGTCTTCAGCTCAAGGGGCCCATCAGGAGCCAGACTTGCAGGATGTGGTTCCTGCTGCCAAAAAAGCAGGACATTCTTTAGAAGCTGCCTGTTTGGCATCTGAAGTCTCTAACCTATTTGGAGCACTGATTCCCTCATCTGCTCCTGACTTTGGGCCACCCTAGGCCAGCCCACTTTTAGCAAACATGACATGAGACTTGCCAAAGAACCTCATCATTCCCTCACTACCCGAGTGTGAGCAAGATTGGATATGGTAAAGGAAGCTTGGGTTGGTGCTGCTCAAACTGGTTCTTCTTGGTGGTAAACCAAGGCAAGGGATGGCACTGGGAGATGTCAGCTCACCTGGCATGTTGGGGTTGGGGCAGGCTTCCCTCAGGTAGAAAATCAGCCCATCCGGTTTGAGTTTTAGGTACTCCACCAACTGGGAAAGGAATTGGAGGAAGGAGAGATGGTTGTAAGGAGAAAATCAACTCTTTCTCTGCAGCAACTCGTGCGGGAATGATTTATCTCCAATTTAGGAAGAAGGAATACTTTATTCTTTTCTCTCCTCATCTATGCATTCAGGAATCTCCTGGAGTAAGTGCTTACATATCTGGATATCTGCCAGGGCTGGGAAGAACTTGGGAAGTTAGATAAGGACTGAAGAAAGACAAGAGGAAGATCTTCAAAAGAACAGCTGGGTAGGGCATTCTCACTGTAATGCTATTGTTGTCCCTGCCAGAAAGGTTTTTCAGTTGTCTTGTGTTTGATAAAGCCTGAAAGAAATCTCTTGCTTTCCACAGGAGCCCCAGGGTGAGCTCTGTGCATCCTGGCTAGGTTTTCACTGCAGTTTTTTAACCTCCTGCTTAAAACTGGGTAGTTTTTTAACCACCAGCTCAAGCACAGTGAGGACTTGACTCTGGCTGGAGACAGCCAGCCCAGCCCCTGGCCACTGGACCACAGGGGAGACGAAGCTTTCTCTTCCCCTCCTGCCTGGTTCAGATTTCATCTGCAATTGGGAGCTTGGCATGGTTCCGTTGACATAAAAATGCCCCAAAGCCTTTGTTTTCAATCAAATTCAGAGTGAAAACAGTCCTGGGAATTTGGAAAATCCAGCAAAACAAAGTCACTGTCCCGCAGACAGCCCTGCCCAGGAGGAAACATTGGATATCCCTTCCCTGGAGCAGGGAAAGGTGTGTGCTATGGGGCAGAGCTGGGCTCCAGGGGAGCGTGTGACTTCCCAGCAGTGCCAAGAGGTGCTGGACCATGTGTCACATTCCCTAAACCCCTGCCCCATCCTCATGAGGACTGCTGGGGCACTACAGCCGTCACTGCTTCCCAAAGACTGGCTCTCAGCGGTGATAGGATGTTAGGATATTAGAATAATTGGATATGAGGAAAAAATTCTTCCCCAGAGGGTGCTCAGGCATTGGAACAGGCTGCCCAGGGCAGTGGTGGAGTCACTGTCCCTGGAAGCGTTCACAAACCATATAGAAGAGTCCCTTAGTGCCACGGGCTAGTGGTGGCCTTGGCAGTGCTGGGGGAATGGTTGGACTGGATGCTCTTAAAGGTCTTTTCCAAGCACATTGATTCTATAATTCTATGTGTCCCTGGCACTTGGATCTTCAGTCCTATAAAGACTGTGGCAGCTGGCTCCGGGCTTTTGGCCTCCCCTGTTTTTTGCCCTTGGAACATTAAGTGCCAATCTACACACAGCGGTTTTCCTGCTCCAGGAGCAGTGGGGGATGAGTGGAAGAGACAGCCTGGGATGAGCAATCTCATCAGGGCTTGCTGCAGGCAGAGGTCCAGGGTGCACGCTGCGGCTGAATGTGGGATGGTTGCTGATGGGGTGCAAGTATAATGAATATAGCCATCTCAAGTACCTGTCTTGATGCTAGACATGAAAAGCACTGATCCTTTTGCTTCTTTGGAGAGGCACTGGACTGGCATAAGGCGTGAAGGCAGTGGTAAAGCCAGCACAGCACAGAGCTGCTGTGATATCCCATACTTAGATTCACTTGGCTAGGAGTGCACAGAAATGAGGTGATCTGATAGACATCCAGCCCCAGGGAATGTGAGAGTTTTCTGGACGGGACTACAGCCACCCATATGTGGTCTTAAAGCCTTTAAAGCTCCACATGGCCTGGCCTGCCCCTCAAGACTAAGAAGGGAAAAGTGCCTTCACTTTTATAGGACCAGTGGTCAGCATCCCACAGTGCAGTACCTGCCAGAGCGTGTCGAACTTGGTCCCCTCGGGGATGGCGTACTTGCCAGACTTGTCGTGGTCTATCCGATAGTGATACACTGTTTTGCCATAGACAAGGGAGAGAGCATAGGTGCCGTTTTCCTTCCTTTCTCTCAGCCTGGTAGGAAAGAGAACTATTTAAAACAACCCTAGGTTTTGCCCTACAAATTATCATGGCTGCAGTGGTGGTGGGCACATACATGATAAGGTGTCCCTGCATCCGGCTGTCAAAATTGCCACATTCCTGACACCCCCCTGCAGAGGCTGAGAAGGGACTCTTCACCTTCTGTCTCTTGCCCTTCTCCTCCACCCTCTCCAGTTAATTCTTTCTTTTCCTAACTCATTCGGGAGATAATTTAATTAAGGTCTGTCTCACCTTGGCAAAGATGCAGAACAAATGCTTTCTCCTGTATTTTATTGGCCACACATTGTCTATGTGTCAGTGTTAAATGTCTTCACCCCTGAACTCCTTATCTCATATCATCTGGTGCAATACAAGTATAATTCACAGAGATATCTAAACATGACAGACAAATAAAGCTCCAGATTGGCTCTTCATGGAGGTCAGACACTGCCTTTGAAAGATCTGTAACCACAGTTTGTCTGTATTCAGCTAAATCTCCTCTAAGGAACTGTTATGTGAAACGAGTAACTTCAGGGTAGTGGAGGGGGGGAAATGGTAAAAAGGACAGTTCACAACATCTGCCAGGGTTTTCCATACTCACAAGAACTTCCCATCAGGTTGTGCCCCTGAGTAGAGCCTCCGTTCAGCTTCATCCCTGGCGATGCTGCCATGGTACCAGGGCATCCTCTCATGGGCTGTGGTGGCAATGAGCTTCTCTACCTGTGGAGCCTGGCTTATGATGGCCTGTTCGAGTGCATCCCCCTAGAAAAGAGTGAGAAATGAGGCTTTCTGCCACTTTGCTGCTTTCTTGCATGGCTTCAGCACAGTTTATTTTGCACTTTTTTGGGTAGATGACGCAGGAAATGAGCCCTTCCGTCTCGTAATGGAAGTGCCTGTGGCCTTTAATCATGACTATCGTAATAGTGGGTTGAATCCTGTTCTGCTGCAAAGCAGAGTTCCTTGCTTATCTAAATTGATCCAATCCCTTGAACGCAGCAAGTCCATTGACTTGCTGCTGAGGGAACAGAGAAGTCATCACATTGTGTGGGGGACCTTGAAGTCAGAATCCTGGGTGTCTTTCAGCCTCACATTCCTGGAAGACCAGGACCTCTTTCTGGTGCTTCTGCCTGGCTGCTCACTGTCCCCAGACACAACTTGTTAAAAGCAGTGGAAATCATGTGGGAGATCCTAAACTGATTTTAGCGGCCCCCCACGCTTTATAAACAACTGTAGTTTCTCGTTTGCCAGTAGGTGGCAATGTCCTTTGAGTTATCTATCAGCATCCTCCCAGCAGCTTCCTGGAGAAGCCCTATAGAACGCCTCATTCGGCCAAACACCTTTCGTCTAAACCAGACCAAATTTAGAGATCTATCCAAGAAAGGCTCCATATGGAGAATGCAAAAGCCGTCTTCCTGTGAGAACTTGGAAGTAGCCACTGTCAAGACAGCAAGGAGAGGAAATAATTTTGTGGCTGCCAGTGTGACCGTTCACAGTTTTGCCTTATACATGTATTATGTATTCCAGCCTGTAATAAAATCCATGAACTTGCCTGTATTTGAATCACAGAGAGATGTTATGCAGTGCCCAGTACATCAGTCTCACAGGCAAAACCTCCCCTGACTTCAAAGAGCAAGGAAATCCTGAGCAATTTAAGCCTGGTTTTATTACATCTTCAGCACAACGTTATGGAGGCACAGACATCTCATGTGGAGAACATTGGTCTAACTGAAGGAAGCATCCCATGTGCCATAGAGGAGCAAATGGCACATGGGGAAATGCTTGCAAGGTGGGCAGTGAGCTCCAACGTCCTGCAGAGCAGACACCACACAGAGTCTGAAGGTTTGGGAAGATGTTTAGGCCTGTTTCTGAAGAAGAAAGTGGAAGAGAGAGATTTAAGCCTGCTTTTAGTGCCAGCAGCCTCTGAGGAGAAGAACCTTGTTTTACCATGCTGTAAGAGGGAGATGACAGTGACAGAGGAGATCAGTGTGACAAGCGGCAGTAAGCCCCAGGGAGCACCCCTTGCACAGTCCTACCCCACCTTTGGCAGCAGTCAGTACCTCCAGTTTCCACGTCTGCCGGACGTATTCCCGCACCATATTATCCCTCATGCTGTCGAAAACACCGGGCTGGGGCTCCACACCACTGGGACGGTTGCAGGGCTTGCGCAGGGGGCAGCAGAGCCCGTCAGCATCTTTGGAGTAAAACTCACAGAGCTCCTCTGGCCCACAGTGCGCTTTGCCCCCCACGATGGCGTAGGTACCATTCATCTGGCGCTCGATGGCGTAGTGGTAAAACTGGAGGTTGCAGACCATGGAGAGGACGTAGCCCCCCAGGCTGCGTAGGCACTGCCGCAGCAGGAACAGTCCATCCGACATCCCCGCTAGTTTGAGGTACTCCTCTGCTTCTGCCCTGGCAATGCTGCCATAGTAAAAGGGCAGGTGAGCTGCAGCATCTGGCATCTCTGTGCGCTCACCGGGACAGCCTGGGCTGGCTCACGTGCTGCTGGTGCTCGGGCTGGAAGAGAGAAGCAGAATTCTTCACCAACAAGCCATTTTGCAAAAGGGTTTAGATGGAATCCAGACTCATCTGCCTGGAGGTTCCTCAGCCCGCAGCTGACTACCTCCATGGTCATTTCATTGCATGGAGTAGCAATGGGCGCATTCATATCCTCAGGCAGAGAATCCCACAGTGATTCCTCTATCCTGCCCTGAGGAACGTGTAAGTAAAAATCCATCTAATATCGATTTTAGTGTGAGGTGTCCCTGCCCATGGCAGGGGGGTTGGAACTGGATGATCTTAAGGTCCTTTCCAACCCAACCCATGCTATGATTCTATGATTTAAAGATTTCAAACAACAGAGAATGCACCGAATCCTACAGTGAATGGTTCCAGTACTTAAATACCTTCACTATTAAAAATGTGCTTCTTAATCCAGCCCAAAGTTTTTAGCTTTGCCTTCCTACTGTTTTCTCACCAGCTCTATTCACAATAAAAGGAAATTCTTTTGCCTCTCTGAATAAATCAGTTTTACCACAAGGGTCTAAAATGCCAAAATCTTAGACGTAATTTGATTAAAACATAAGATGGGTATTAAGGGTCTAAAACCATTTAGGTACACAATTACACCAAACATAGCAAAAGGAGATAAACCTAAATCTGAGTGCTGCTGGGCAGACATTAACCATCAGTTGACAGCAACAAGATGAAACTTTCCTCAAATTGTCTTTTGAAAACTTTAGGGATGTTTTCCCACAATACCTGACTCTGGCTGGTTTCTGTATTTGGCCAGAGCTCAGATGTGGCCGCTGTCACTGCAATGGGAGTTTAATCCCACTGTCTCTGCCAAACTGCAATGTGCAAGTGTTACTGGAGCCCTCTGTTCAGAAGAGCATAAACCCCCAAATGAATGTGCTGCTGCAGCACCAGCTCCAGTGGGAACCAGCAAGGAGCAGCACTTTGTGGCTGACTCCCTGCAGAGCCTCTTTGCCAAAGAGCTATAGGTCTGGTATCAAATCATCTAAAATCCTACCCACAAACACAAGCCAATTGCCAGCAATTAATAGAAACATTTTCATATTCATTCGTTCCCTGGAGCCTGATCTTTGATTTTGTCATTGTGCAAATGCTGACCCCTAAAAGATTGGAGTGTTTTTCTCCATCCACATGTCCCATAAATGCGTCATTCACGTACACAGTAGAGAAAACCACTGTCTCTTTGGCCAGCACACTGGGTATGTGCCCTGATGCTTCTCAATGTAACTCTCATTTCTGGACATGATGGGAGAAGTCACTGCTCAGTGTGTTGGGCCCACTGCACTATACCAGAAGTGTCCTCTGCTCTCAGGCAGTGGCTGGAGCTGTGCCTTGGCTGGTGGTCAGCCCTGCTCCATCTACCATGCCTGCTTCAGCCCGCTCAGCAGCATAGTGACAGGGCCACCTCCTGCCAGCCTCTGGGATGTCTGGAGCTGAGAAGGGGTTGGCTTGATAAGGGCTTTGTGTCAGCAGGAACGGGGTAGGGATCAGGAGGAAACTGCTCAGGAGAAACCATTCTGCTACTTGCAGCCACCCTGCTCTGCTCAGCCTACAACAGCGAAGACCCACAGGGAGCTGGATTTGTGGCAGCCAGACTCTTCTCTACCTATTTGTTGTCTTCATTAAGACCAGAAATGGCCCAGATGAGAACAGGAAGGGAGAGCAGGCTCCGCTGAGGAGGCGTTTTAGCCTACGCAGGAAACCACAACAGGAAGCCGTCAGTGGCGTTTGCAGTTGGGAGCATGACTAGCGTAAACCTCACCAAGTGCAGCACAAATAAGCCTGAGTTGTGAAGCCCCTTTCATCAAATGAAGCAAAGTGGGGTCTTGGCAGATCTGCCAGTCTGGGACATGGTAAGCAAATGAAAACACCTGGTAGTTCAAACCTTAACTGGAGTCAGTGCTTAGAACAAGGCAAACGTCCTAATTCCTTCAGGACCCCACGCATCAAAGCAGCCCAGGCACTGGACAGGCATAATCCCCAGGTTCAGCTTCTGAGACAAGGCAACTGCCAGGCCTTCCTAGCCTTAGCCTGGTCCTAGGCGAAGGCAAGTCCCAGGAAGGAAGGATGTGAGAAGTGAGATTTGCAGCTCTTGGTCTTAACTGCAGTCATGCTCATGAGTCATGTTCACAAGTCTAGGAAGAGGAAGTGCTGAGTGGGCAATGGAAGTTTGATGCTCTTCATGTGTTACCAATTTCCACTAACTACCTGGGATGAACAGTGACTAAATACAAGAACACTGCACCCAAATGTGCCCATTCCCTCTTCTGGCAAGTCCAGGGCCAGAACATCACAGCAAATGGAACATGTTTGGCAATTGTTCAGAGAGGTGAAAATGAGACTGCAGAAACCCTTGATGACCATCGAGCTCCCACAAAGTTTCCAGCTGCCTACACAAGGGTTCTGTTGTAAACAGGCTGCTTTTCATCTCCAAGCACAGGGCTGTGACTCAAGAAAGACTCATAGAGACATGAGAGTGAACCCAGGGATCAAAGGTTGGTTCAGGTGATGCCTCCCATTTCATACAAGCCTTGTGCCACAAATGAAACCTGTCAGAATATTACCCTTATTAGAAAAAACTTCTAAGTCCCCACGCATGAAGGAAAGTCATACGCTGCAACTCTAAGAGCAAATTTGAGCAGGACGATTTCTAGCCCCTCTGAAGCTCTTGCTTTAAAAAGGTTTATTCTACCATCCTGGCTCTTCCTATTGCCCATTCACTAGCGCAGGGTCTTCTGGCCATAGGTAAGCTCCTCTTCCCAACTACAGCACTGCTCCTAACACTACCTCTGCAAGCTGAGCAACCCTGATACAACCCCAACATATGCGCACAAACCTCTTGCACTGTAAAATGCAGGTGAAAATGACAACTGATTTCATGGATTGCTTTATGAACATAACTAGTGCCTGGAAGAGGCTGTGCAAGGGTCTCTCCACCACTATTAATGTCAAGTAAAAGGACCTGATTTTTCCAGCATCTGCTGTATCTCTTATCCTTTGGGATGCAGTGACCAGGATCCCAGGTGTTGCTATTGGCTTCAGGAACCACATCCCCAGGTTAGAAGCAGCATTTAGGGAGAATGGCCTTAAAACCAGGGCTCCTGTGGTAATGGCCACAAGTTGGTGTTGACATGAAGATGCGCTGAAAAAAGCACCAGCATATAAAAAGTATTTGAATCTGTGCATCACAACACACAGGAAAGGCAGGCAGGAAGCTTTTGAGATGTCAGTCGATCAGATCTATATATATCACTGACCCCTTGCTTTTACTTAGATCAGACAAGAGCCATCAGAAACTGGCTGGATTTTGTCATTTCTGAGAACAGCAGAACCACTTTGTGCAAATCCAGAGCCAGTCTCTGTGAGCAGCAGGGATCACTTCTGAAACCGGAGGAGGCACTGACATGCTTCAGCATCCTGTTAGGACCATATTTTCTGTATCATTGTTTTACCAACATGTATCCCTGGCTGGCTGGGCTGTCTCTTTAAGGTGGTTGGGTCAGCCTGGGGTAGAGGAGGGATCTGCCCAGGGGAGATCTGGGAGGATGGGAGCCATGCAATGGGGCAGCCTGAAGAGAGTTCAAGAGGGCTCAGGAGGTGGTGGTAGGAGCTGCTGCTAAGGTTTGTGTTGGCAATGCGCGGAGGGAGGGGGCTCTTTAACGGCTTATCAAAGGTGTTTAATTAGGGAGGGAGGAGAGATCCTGAGAGTGCGATGTGCGCGGGAATTGCGCCTGTGGCATGGCTGAGAGGCGAGGTCGGCTTGAATGATGGGGCGGGGAGGGGTCTCTTTCGCGCATCGGTTCTGTCCTGAGCTCCCAGGTGGCCTGCGCTACCTCTGCCTCCTTCCTGGTGTGAACCGGGCTCTTTGAGCACCTCATTGGCAAGGAAGATGCTTCTCGCAGTGCCTTGCTTGGACCCGTCTGCAGTTAATGCACGCATAAATGTGCTTGCTCATGGTGCTGTTTACAGCCCCTTCTTTCCAGCACTTGAGCAGAGTGGGGCTGAGCAGGGGCTGGAGGCAGGATTTAGAGGTGGGAGCAGGGTGGGAGGTGCAGAGAGGGGTGGCAGAAAGCGCAGTGGGTCTCGAGCAATAGGTACATAGGGAAGAGCTTCTGTGCTGGGCATGTACAGAGACCTGGCTTCCCCTGGGCTGCAGAGGAGCTGCTGTCCCCCATCCCTTCCCCTGGGTTCCTTTTGTTGATCTGAGAACTAGATTTAGAATGGAGAGCCTGGTTGAAGATGTGAAGGGCTGAAAAATGTCTGTCTGCAGTGTACAAATTCCCTTTCCAAGTAGCTCTCCTCAGGAGGAGCTGGCACGGTGCAAGAGGATGAGCTGAAGAGCTGATTCCTGGAGCTCAGGCACATGGGGTGTTTTTTGAATTATGTAACAAAAGGCTTGAAATCACTTTAATTCAACTTGAAATGCTTCTTAGTTCAAAGAAAAACCTGAAAAACTGAACTTTGGATTGGCCTGGCTGCATTCTTCTAATTGTTCCTGATGAATGTTTAATGTTATTTATGCGCTCCATGGCAGCTCTTCCCAAGATTTCCTCATAAGCACTCACATTCCTGGCTGTAACTGCTTTCCTACCCTCCCTGCTGACTCTTCATTAAAACCTCAGCTACTCAAGCATTTATTAACACTTGAACTCCATGTGAGTGGGAGTTGATGAAAGTGTGAGCCCATTTACATCTGTGCTCAGAAACAGTGAGCCTTCTGCTTGCATGGGAAGATAAGCATCTGGGTGAGTATCACTGACTCAGTCCTGCCTGAAAGGGTTGTGTTTACTCCACAGAAAACCCTATCTCATTTCCACTAAGGACCTTGTCTGCTCTTGCTGCCCTTGAAGCAAGCAGGTAAGTCCAGGCTGCCCTTCCACTGCCTGTGCATCCCCCACCAGGTACAGAGATGCTTCCTATTCCTCCTCCCTCTTTGAAGTGGAACATGGGAACAACATGGCCCCGGTGACAGTCCACAGGCCTTTTTGGGTGGAAAAATGTTAACATGCAACACTTGCAAGGCCCACAAAGGGACCTTGTGCTCCTGTGATGCACTTGGTGTGAAGGCTCCGAACAGCGACAGGACTGCACCAGACACAGGCTTTGAGAAATGCTGGTGGTGTGAAGATCAGTACCCATCTTCCCCTTTCTAAATCATTGACCAGAGACCTTGTGCCACCCTGTCCCAGTATTACTGGTGACCAAATATAAATAGAGGGCATGGTTCTGCTCAAATGCTTCTGACCTTAATTGTAAGGCATCTATGCTAGAAGCAGTCAGTGCTGACCCAATGGTAGAGGTAATGGGTGACTGGTTTTCTGTGCCTCCTTCCACCCAGGATGTGACCTAGGCAGGCTGCCTTGGGTCCCCTCAGCTCTGTTAAAACACTTATAGTTTGAGGGGTCAATACATGAGCCCTTCCTGCAGAGCCAACCTGACACTCATACCTGTGCCCAGAGGCTCAGAAGATGCCATTTGCCACCTCTGCTTCTATCTTGCATCTCTCAGATCATACCTTTGTGCTGCTTTGTTTCAGCTTGGCCACTCTGAACCCTGCCTGAGCAGACAAGGGTGCTCATCCTTCCACAGAAAGGGAGAAATGGTGCAATAGAGCATGGAAAATTGATGACATGCTTGTTTGGTGCAGTCAGATGGCAATAAAGGCCTGAGCTCATTCGTATCCTGCTGGGGACTTGTTTTCCTTCTGTGGTTATTTGTCAAATGCTAATGAGCGGAAGCAATTTACTTCTCCAGCTTTGAGAGCAGGAGACAAGGAGGGGGCTGGGGAGAGGGAAGGCCACCTGCATGGGGGCTGGTGGGTAGAACTAGCTCCCTTTTTTGTTCAAGCTGTTGTTTTAACGGCCAGGATTGTCTGGTTCCCAAAAAGCAGTGTTCTGGGGTTACTCTGCTTCCTCTGAGTTTCTCACTGATGCTCATGAGCCTGCACTGCTGCTAACCAGGAGACTGGGGCAGGTATTGCTGCAGTGCCATAGCAAGGAAGTCAAAGAGGTAGAGTGCAGTCCCCTGAGGCAAAGTGCAGTGAGAGTATTGCAGCAGGGTGGTCCAGTGGGTCTCTGGATCATGCGGATGGTGTGTTACTACCTTTGGTTTAACACAGGTACATTGTTGTATGCACAAACTTGTTTGCTGTTTACATGTGGTCATGCCTGTGGTGCATCACATGCTCTATCTAGCAGAGTGCATCTGTCTCTTACTAAAATCTTGTTGTCTGGTTGTACTGTCCTTGGGGAGTATGGCTGGAAAGACAGAACCAAGCACACGGATCTCTGTGTGCTCCTCAGCACCCAAGGATTGCAGCACAGAGCATGCAAGTGGCTGCTGTAGTCTGCTTTGCACTGCAGGGTCACTGGCCACACATCTGACCACCATCTGTAGGAGTTTTGGCTAAATACT
Organism: Psittacus erithacus; assembly: GCA_009867235.2. Taxonomy (NCBI): domain Eukaryota; kingdom Metazoa; phylum Chordata; class Aves; order Psittaciformes; family Psittacidae; genus Psittacus; species Psittacus erithacus. The sequence goes on along the minus strand of WYDI02025776.1, from coordinate 23,477 downwards.
TGGCCCTTCCCTTAAAGAAAAGGCTATTGGTTCTTTATCTAATGCTTATCTTCCATTAAAAGATCCTTAGCAAGTGTTTATCCTGGAAGTGTTCACAAACCCATGTAGGTGAGGCCCTTGGTGAGATGGTTTAGTGGTGGCCTTGGCAGTGCTGGGGAATGGTTGGATTGATGATCTTAAAGGTCTTTCCAACCTGATTGATTCTATGATTCTAGGTAGGAGCCTCACAGATCCTGGTAAATCAGAATGCAAAGAATCATATTTTTCCTAAAATGCTGTAATAAGAAGCGCAGAAAATTTAACTGAATGTGGTTTTTTGTTTAAACTCAAGCTGACGTTAATGTTTCATGAACATCCAGTGATGTAGCCTGGCACAAGTACGGAGACCCTGCCTCCTCCACAAAGCAGAGCTTTGCTTTAGGCTTCAGTGGCTGGGTTAGTGCAGGAATAGAAACCTGAGTTTTGGTGCCCTTGGAGCTGCTCCTGGTTTGGAGCAAGCCAAGTATCCCAGGTGAGCACCTTCCCTCTAAGGGCAGCTCTGGAATAGGTGGGAACTGGGGCTCATGAGCACACTGCTGCGTGTCAGGGTAAAGCAGTCATTGTGTGGTCCTAAGGCAGCTTGTGCTCATCTGTTGCATGTGGATTTCGTTTGGAAGGCTGTGAAAACACCCTGCTGATCCTTTGTAGAGCCACTGAAAACACTCCTGGCTCCAGACCCATTGATCCTGAACAGCTTTTAATTAGGGTCTAAGGTACATAGTTAAACACAGTACATGCAGTTTCCTGCCTCCTATCCAAGTGCTCCTGGGGTCTGATAACTCAGCTGTGGGTCATGGCATCTAAAGAAATGATGTCAAGATGTTTGTCTTGGGGATGAGTGAGCATAGAGCTTGTCCTTGCCACGAAGGTGGAACTGGTGTTGACAACTAACCAGGGAGAAGAGTCAGTACTCCAGCAGGATGCTCTGCAGCTTGGGGCTAGGAGATGGTTCCATGGAGCCAGTGACAGAAATCTGCAGTAACTCATGAATGAGTCAGAGGAGGAGGGCTCTGCTTTTCTGCTTGTTTCTGCCTGGCCTCCCTGCATGACCTTGTGAAGGGCTTTTGCTGAGATAAACCACTTAGCACACACCATTCATGGGCCTAGCCATCGACTGCTGCCAGTACAGAGCATGGGGGCAGTGGCAAGCGGTGCAAAGATCAAATGAGATATTCATGTGAGGAATCGATGCTGAGCCTGGCGCAGTAAAGGTGACACAGAAAGCTTTGAGCCAAAGTGAGCACTGGCTGTGATGCATCTTACTGGACATAAACGTCATGGCCTGCACTGGCTTGAGTCCTTCTGATGGTGCTGACTGTGTCCTTTCCCTGGAAGGACTGAAACCTGCCGAGCAGGTTGGATGCTGGACAATGTGCCCTTCTCACCTCTCCCCCCCCAAGCCTGCTTCACGTGGTGAAGTGGCTGGCAACTCTATTTCCAACCACTAAATGACAGTGTTTCTGTTACATAAACATCTGCATTTATGCCTATCAATGTAAGTAATAGCTGAGCTTAAATTCTAGCAGTATTTATGTTTTGCAATGCCTGTGATCTGTGGAAGATCACAACCACCATAGGAGTGTGCAGGCTGTGTCCTGGAAAGCCCAGGAAGAAGGAAAGACAGGGAGGAGGAAGAGATAAAGGCAAATTGAGGAGATGAGGACATGTATGTGTGCAGTTGTAATCAGGTCAGGTATAGAGTTCCAAAACCATCTTTGCTTCTGGTGCACAGGGCTCTCTGGCCAGTGTGCTGTGATGCCTTCCTGATGGGATGCTGACTTTTTGTTCTACACTTGGTAGAATTCTGGTTTATCAGTTCTACTGGGGCATGGCAGCTCTTGTGCTGCCCATAACAGGGAGATGGCCTTCTCCAGCACTGCTAGAGGGGATTTAGACAGGCAGAGCATAAAGATCCAACTCAGAAGTTGTTTGAGACACAAAGCAAAGTGCTTCTCTGTGCTTGCAGTAAGCGCCATGGGCTCTAATGGTCGTGAGTCACAGGGTTTCTCAATCTCACTTGGGAAGCCCAGGCGAAGGGGGTTAAGCAGCAGATCCTAACATGACCAAATGAATGTGTTGGGCATCTGGTGCTAGCCACCGATGCTGCGGCCATAGCACTGGCTTTTAGGAGCAGACTTTTACTGTAAGTAGAGCAGGGAGAAGCTGCTGCCAGGCATGGAAGAGGCTGGCAGAGCACTGGGTGCACTGTCAGACATGCAAAGATGAGTTTTGTTGATATGGAACAGCCCAAAATAGTTCCTTCAGTTTAAAAAGTAAGACCACCCATGTGGTTCAGTACCAGTGGCCAACATAATCCCAGCACCTTGGTGCTATTGAGATTACTTATTTCAGTAGGTGAATTGATAGTAGAAGTGCTGGAAACATCACAGGTTCAGGAGAGAGCAATGAAGGGCCTGACTGGACTGATTAATGAGTACAGCTCTTAGGGATGGAGCACATGCATTAGTTATTGACCAAGAGTGATGGAATAAAATTTGAGAGCAAGGTAGAAGTACCTAAGGAACATGGTCCTCTTTCAGAGAGGAAGAGCTGGTTTGAATGTGCCGATAAGTTGCTATGGGGTAAAGGAGAACATATTCATCAGTGGAAAGCAAGTCTGGTTATCAAGAAACATTTCCTAACAAGATTTATCAGGATATGGAACAGGAGAAATAGTGGAAGTCCCATTACTGGTCACTTAACATGAGATCAGAAATGTACTGTAGGGAACAATCCTCTCTAGCAGGAAGAAACTGGGATGAGCTAATAGGACTTTCCCGTATCTAATTTCTGCAATTCCATTAGGGAAAATAATACTTTCAATTTCTTCCTCTGGCCAATGCAATTTCCGGTTTGGCCAATGTTCCATGGAAAACCGAAAACCACTGAATGCAGAAGCATTTTGCATCCACTGTTGACATTTTTGGTAGTCTTTTGTTGAGCACCAGTGTCTGAAATGAGAATTGAGTCCTCTGCTTGCTTGTGGACCAGGGTTACATGCAGTAAATGTTCCCCAGCACATTTCCATAATGCGGCTCAGTGATCAGCTTACATGGTGACTAAGTGAAAAACCAGCTCATTCTCCACAGCCTGGTAAGTTCTTGGCTTTTATCCTTTCTATGCTGTCAATGGGAGATTGTATTAATCCAATTCTACCTGTCCTCAGGCTGTTCTTACATGGGCAGAATGCGCCATCTCCCTTAGCTTTTCCACCAAGGAAAACCAGCTTTGAACTAACCTTGTACCCAGCCACCCCGTTGCAAGCGCCAATCCTCTTTTCCCTCTTGGGCGCAAGACACTAGAACAAGCAGCAGAGGGGTCACAGAAAACTTTCTGGTCACTCATCTTTTGCTTCACCCTCCTGCAGCCTCCTCCCCTTGCCAGCTGGACATGTGGGATGCCAATAACCCACCAGAACAGATTCTCCAAGAACATTGTGGTCCAAGGAAAGCTCCAGAGCCCTCTAGGCTGTGGGACTGCATCCAGCCATGGAGGGACAGGCTGGATGTTCCTGGCACTTGTTGGAGCACTGCTATAGAACCTGGCAGTTGCTGGGGCACTGCTCACACAATTGTAGTTGCTCTCACAGTTCATTTCATAGAGGGTGTGCCTCGGCAGCAACAGTTAGTTGCAAACAGGCTTTTCTTTAGCACTCTTAGCAGAGATGGAGTGGAAATCCTTCCAGGTCCCAGGAAAGCCATGCAGGGCATGTCCTGCCTTGTGTGGGCCCAGCTGAATTCTCAGGAGCACTCAGTGCTGCTTAACCCTGCCCTTGGAACAGGGTTTTGGAGAGATGCAGGCACCACTGAAAACTCTACCCGTGCTTCTGGCAGCTATTGCCACACTTTGCTGTGGCTGTCGGGCTTTTCTCTATTGTTGGCTCCTGTATCAAAATCATGTTCCTTAGGGCAGTGTTTGCTGGCGTCTTTCCCAGCTCAGCTGCAGCACTGGAGTCTGTGCTGAGTACCTGTCTGCACAGTTTGAGTCTGGCAGGACCCTCGCTGATGTTCCTCTGTCCTGGGTTCAAGTTTAAACAGGGGAGATTTAGGTTAAATATAAGGCAGAAGCTGTTCCCTGGGAGGGTGCTGAGGCGCTGGCACAGGGTGCCCCGAGAAGCTGTGGCTGCCCCATCCCTGGCAGTGTTCAAGGCCAGGTTGGACACAGGGGCTTGGAGCAAGCTGCTCTAGTGGAAGGAGTCCCTGCCCGTGGCAGGGGTTGGAGCTGGAGGAGCTTTAAGGTCCCTTCCAACCCAAACCAGTCTGGAATTGTATGACAATGGCTACAGGTCCTTGAATTTCAGGTGTAGGATGTAGGGAGGATGCTTCTTCAGCTGGTTTGTAGAAATGTGTGTAGTCTCACGCTCCACCTTAGAGCTGTAGTAACTTAACATAATAAGGCTTTAGTTGTCATATTTATGCTGGGTACTCCTACCTCTGCTTTCTTAGCTCTGGGCATGAAAGATTATAATCTCAAATAAATAAGGAGGGGCAAACCATGCGTGTATGACTTCACAAGTAATCTTTGGGATCTGCACAAGCATCTGATGGAAAGAGGGTCATGATTTTCACTTTAAAAAAAAAATAATAATATTAAATAAAACCTTGTGAACTTTCCACCTGCAGATCCCAACAACTTTATAGATCTCCATGTGATGTGTTCCCAAGCTGCATGCCGGGAGTTTTCTAATGAGATGGAGAAGAGGCAGGTAGGAGCAAGATAGCAGATGGGCACGGGAAAAAGTGACTAATCTATTCTTCACTGGACCAACCTATCATCTGTCCCTACTAAAGTAATTCTGCATCATCTGAGAGAAGTGCACAAACCCTCCTGCCATCCCTGTCAGTCCAGATTAGCTATGCAGTTGTTAATATCTTCAGTCCTATGAGGGTTTTTTGCATGCTCAGGAGTAGTGTCCAAGTACAAGTACAGGGCTGCTGCAAAGGATCCTTGTGCTCTGATGCACCTGCGGAAGGTCCTGGCTGAATCGGCTGCTCAGCTTATGCAGGGTCTGCCCAATAGTATGAAGTGTTTAGCAGGTGTGGCTGCCTTTAACACCTCTTGCCCACAAAGATCCTGCGCTAGCATTGCACTGTGTGACCACAGCCAGATGTTTCCAGTCTCAAAACCAGCTCAGGTAGCTCTGAACATTGTGCAGAGACAGGCACTGAGTCGCAGAAAATCGGGCACCCCACTCCTGTTGGAAGCCAAACGCTGTTACTGGCTTAAGAGGCTTCAGCCTTCTCTGACTTAGGAAACGATGCCTTTGGCTAATCTGCCCTGGTATGAACTGCGAGACGATGGCAGTCAGCAGGCAGAAGCAATTTGAGGTCATGCTTCACAAGGGGCTTCTGAAAATGGTCCATTAGGTGATGAATTTAAGATCTCCACGCTTGCTCTTTGGCACTTGCTACTCACTAAAGTTGCCACAGAGAAGAGGGAGATGGTTCTTGTGTGCCAATGGAATGTTGAACATCCCAGGGAATATTTTCCCAGGTTTGTAGGAAAAGCCAGAGCTGTGGTTGAGCTACACTGGGATTGACTGGAGCCTGGGCACTGCACTGGCAGAGCTGGACCTTGAAGATTATAAACTAGGCAACTAAAGTAGAAACTCAGCCCAGAGCCTAGCATCTGCAGCTTGACAGCAAAGTTTATGGGGCGTCAGTTGTTCTGTTTGGAGTTTTAGAAGACAAAAGATGAATCTGAGCTTGAAATCTAACCTGTAACAAGGAGGGGAATTCTACAAGATCCAGCTGAGCTTCCAAAACTGCATGTGTAAAACATTGTCCTGATGGTTAGTGACAGTCTTGGTAGGTCTTCATCCACATGGAATCGCAAACTTTGCCTCATTGCTGTTGTTCAGGATTTCTTTGAACACTCTTTCAAAGCAGAGTGAGGCTGTATTTGCTGGTGTGTGTTATGAAGATTGAACTTCAGACTGTGCAGGATTGCAGGGCGTTCATAGGAAATTCCTGAAGAGGAAAATGAATACAACTGGAGGCAGGGCAAGCTAAAGACTTGGACTTGACCAGCTCTGCTCTACTTGTAAAAGCTTATTAGCTCTGAAGGGTAAGTATGTGTTCATGTGTGACCAGCATATGTTTGGGCAAAGCGTGTGACTTGCAAGTGGTAGTGGAAGTTTGTGTTCACTATCACTCATTTCCTATATGAAAAGGTCTGTTCTGAGTGTTGAAATGTTCCACTAACAGGCAGTTTGCTATCTCTATTTCCAAGTATCTAACAGAGGTGTAGAGAAATAATGGGCTAGATCTGCACAGGGCTTTTTGTTTATTCTAAATAATAATGGCAAAGGCTTTTTGTTAGTTATTTGAATAGAATTTAGGGAAGCAGAGTTATCTAAGACCTTAGTTCATGCTTTAGCCATTCTGCTTCCCTTACAGTGGCTATAACTTTGTTTGCTGGCTCTGTATGGAGTTTGTCGAAAGCTGCCCCGTGTTCTCCATGGCCTCTGAAATCTGTTTGGGGCTCTCTCCAGCCTGGCTCTGATCTCTGCTCTGCCCATTCAGTTCCATACCCAGCAGGGCCTTTCCTGGCACCTCGGAGGATATTACAAGACTTAGGAAGCACACTGAGTGATGAAAACTGTGTTAAAATGCATAGTCCTGCACTGGTGAGGAAAGGGCTATGCAAGTGTTATACTTTAATTCCTAACCTGGTCTGTTTGATATTGCCCACTTGATGCTACCTTATGAGTTAGCAGAGATCCCTGGGAAAGCAAGTGATAAACAAAATGAGGAGGGCTTTAAGTTATTTGATAACAGCTCTCTGTACTTCTATTTCTAACTCTAGATTAATTTTCTTCTTGCCCCTTGGTAACAACTGCTCCATGCATCTTTCTGTTCCCAGTCACGTCACTCAACTCAGACCAACACAATGGTTAGAAATGGAAGAACAATCATCTCAGTGGCATCCTTTGCCATCGGCATCTCAGCTTTTATGCTGCTGATCCCATTTGCTTGAGGTTTGAGTGAGTCAAAGCTTGGCTTAGCTGACACATCTGTTGTCCTTTCTGACCACATTGGACCTTTCAGACTTGGGCTGCTCAAGCCAAGTTTTACATAGCTGGTTGAGTGCGCTTAGATCGTGTACAGAGCCTAGTGCCTCTAAGGTTTTCTACTTTCTGTGAAGCCAGTTGCCTTACAGAGCTCTGCAGGACTGTGGCATAATCCTTCCTGTCTGAGAGTTCTGAGGAGACCCTCTTTCTGGTTAAGGTCTTCATGGGAATTAACTTTTAAAGTCATTGAACACGCTCCTGTGTATACGTGTGGATTCTAACTGCTGCTGTGGCATCATCCATGTTTCTCTAGGAGATCCCATTCCCAGGAGCTTCAGCAAGCTTTTCAGAGACTTGCACCTTTTCTCTTCTCCAGAGAAGAAAGGATGATGAAAGGTTGAAAATACAGATATCATAAATATATCGAAAAGCATAACCATGTAGATGGGTTCGTTCATCCCTTCTCCAGTCCCCTCTCCAGTTCTGCCCATGTGATGGGTTTCCCTTGTGTCCCTGCAGCGTTTATTCCACAGTCTAATAGATCTGCCCGTTAGGAAATGTTTTCTGAGGTTTCATCTCAACTTTCCTTTGTTCTAGTTTATTCCATAACACTACGGTCTGGGCTTGAATTGATGAGACTTGGAACTGTTTTTCACAGACAAGTGCAGAGCAAAACAGACGACGTGACAAAGAAATAGGAGGAAGTAAATGTGAGTTTGACAGAGGCTTCTGGTTTTGGGTATATTTGCTGGTGTATTTGTCAGTAGGAAATCCCTGAAATCCTTCTCAAGTACTTGGAGCATTATTCAGCAGGTGCCAGGTATCCTAAATCTTCTCGTATTGCCACTAAGGCTAATAGGTGGTTTAAAGAGAAACTTCCAGAGGAGACAAGTTTTGATGTTATGTCCGGGGGTTAAAAGCGAACGGCTGGCCTGGATGTTGGACTACGGGCTATTGTTTCAGCATCTTCTGACCTATCTAAATCCACCCCTAACTTCCAAAAGAATACAATGGTCCCTAAACTGACACCAGGTTTTTTTCTGAACCAATGGAATGATCAGTAGAAAAGGCAGAGCTGTCGCATGGTGAATAAATTGGGCCTGTTGACACCAACATTTCACAGGATCTGCCCTCCTGCCACCAAACTCCCAGTGCTCCAGGGTGAGCAGAAAGGCAGGAGACAAAGAAACAGCAGCCATGGTACGTAAAAGCTAGTAAAGATACCAACAGCAAAACAAGTGCCTCTTACCTGGCTTGCAGATGGGTTGGATGTCCTGTCAGGGCTTGGCAGCAGCGATTTTGAAGACCGGAAGGAAAAAGAAGGAAAGTTTTCTTTGGCGAGTGAGAAATACGTTGCTTTTGGAAGATGAGAGGGGAGCGGGCCGCAGCATCCAGTGTGCTGCCTAGCATTCGCTAACCTCTGTTTGCTGGTTTCTTTGAAGTCTGACCTATTTCCTTGCTGCACAGGAAAGGAACGAAGAGAAAATAAAAGCTGTGTAGCTCGGAAGGGTGAAAGAGCTCTGAGAGCTTCTCAGTGCCAGGGCATGGTTTTTCTATGGAAGAAAACAAATCCAAGGAAGGTGGTGAAGAGCTGTCTCTGAGTAGGGCTTCTTTGGAGTTATGGTTTGTGATGGTCACCTAGGCTCAGCAACTCAAGAAGCCTCTCCTAGCCTACATCTCCTGCCCTGCTTTCTGCTTAGCTCTTGTGCTAAAATGGCCATATAGCACAACCAGCTGGGCTAAGAACCATCCAAAACCAGTCCCACCAAATGGTGCTTATTTTTGGCAGGATTTTCAGCTGCTCCTGAGGGGCATGTCTCCCTTTCCAGAAGGGAAAAGCTTTTGTGTTTCATCACCAGCCATGGTAAAGAGCTCACCGCCACCTGATCGGCTTGGAAGAGATGGGTAGAGGGTCCGCATTCAGGACCAGCTCCTGGTGAATGGGAAGAAAGGCTCCAGAACTGTGACTTCTGTCTGCTGAATGCAAAGACGTCCCCCAATGAGGTGGATGGAGAATCCCAGAGAGTCTCGTTGCAGGCAGAACACTCTACTGTAAAAAAAGGTGGGACAAGGGTCCTGTTCTTGTCAGGTGAAGCTTGCTCATGTTAGGACTGATCGGAATAAAACCATGTCGTAATAAGGTTAGATATGCAAAATGCAAGTTATCCTTCAGCATTACTCAACTGAATGGCATTTCATTGCCAAATCCCCCTGGAGGAGCTCTTTGTTTACGCTTGGAGGTGGGGCTGGACACAAGGTTTACTCAGACATCCATATTAAACATTTTTCCAAGGACAAGGTGAGATCCTGAGATAGAAGGGATGAGTCACTTAGGCAGTTTACAAAGATGGAAATGCAGCATCCCAGCACAAGCCCCTTGCAGTGATAGCAGAGCTCAGTCCTGACCCCTCAGCAAGGCGTCTTTCCGCTAAATCCCCACAAGGTGATGTACAATGATCTTGATAAAGGCTTTTTGAGGGCTATGCTTTCGAAGCTTCAAGCTGGATTTACAGGTTTGGGAGATGCCAACCCAATTTTGTCTAACACCTGGGACTGCTGAAGCTGAGTTTTGCTGGTGGGCAGTTAGTTTGCATGTCTCGAACTAGTGGCAAACCAAACCCAGTTGGTTACAGCTGGTTTCACTTGCAGGTTCTCAACCTGCAGTGTTTGGGCTACAAAGCAAGCAGAGTGATTTGTTTATTGCAGCAGTAGCTAAAAGGCTGAATGGAGTGTTGTTGTGTTAGGTACTGTACAACCATAAAAAGGGTTAGTCTGTGGCCAAGTAGCGAGTCCCAACATGGACTTGGGGCCAGGCTGTGATGTAGAGCCAGAGCTGGGAACTTTGCCCAGGCCGTGCAGTTTAGACATAGCAAAAGAGAGAATATTTTATTTTATGTACAAAATGGTTATACAAAATTACCCCATCAGGCCTCAGCATCATTTCGTATGTGTTTTAATGGCACCCAGGACAGAGTTTGCAGCCTTTCAAGCCCTAAAATGAGCACTGGCCTTAGTGTTGTGCAAGCTGGTGCTGCAGCTGGGTATTTCTGAGCATTGCCCAGCAGCGCTGAGAAGCTACAGCACAAAGCTGGTGTGGAATCGTTCCTCTTTGTGCTTCCCCAGGGCTCAGTGCATCATCCCTGCAGGGTTTGTACCAGCCTGGTGCTGATCTTGGACCAAGCAGGACCCAAGCATGCAGCTTCTGCCACGTGTAGCCACAGGAGGGTGCAGTGTCACCAGGCTCCTGAGCATCAGGGACTGGGTGCTGATGCTGTGCTCATCCCAGGGGTGAGTGAGGATGCAGGGGAGCCACAGGAGCAGGATTTCAAATGTCTCCTCATCTCTTCATCCTAGAAAGAGGAAGCAACTCGTTGGCACTGTTTGACATTGGAGATGAATTGTAGTGACTGTCAGTTGCCTGTGAAACCCTTTTTTCAGGCAGAGTCCAATAGCCTCTGCCTCTTTCTTGTGAGTATCCTGTCCCTTTACCTCTCCCCATTTTCGAGGCTTTTGTGCAGCTTTGGGAAGGTGTGCACAGCTCTGAGGAGGCTCCATCAGCCCTTCAGAGACAGGTTGAGACTGTAGTAAGACCTAGTTTTTGAGCTGGCCTTGTACAAGTTTAAGAGGGTCCTCAGAGCAGGACTGATCTTGGGTACAAGGCTGCAGGGTTGGCCCAAGGCACACAGATTGTGTACCCTTGTATGTCAGGAGTCTCTAACACTGTATTTAGCATCCAGAAGGGACTAGAGACCCTGCACATCAGGGAAAAGCAAGTTTCTCTGGAAAGTGAAAGGGACAGGTAGCAACAAACTGCCCACTGCTGAGCAGGGAAGATGGGCACCTGCACCTCAGTCCCTCTTCATTATGCCCTGAGTGTGTTTGGAGACAAGTGTCAGCAGATGCTTGTATGTATGTATCAACAGATGCCCCTGGTATAGCTCTGGGCCATGCTTTGAGCAATTAGCTTTTCCCTGGCCAGAAGCAGCCCTATTCAGTTAACCCCCAAATACTTTGTTTAGTTGCTTTTGTATGTTTGTGCTTTGGGGGCTCAGACAATGGCCCGCAGGGCTGGGGGAGGAAGGAAACTGCTCATTCCACCCAGCCAGGGAATCAGCCAAAAATCCAGCTCAGCAGTTCCAGCCCCTTTGAACTCAGTTTTCAAATGGAGAGCCAGGCCTTTCCAGTCTGAACGTCTGTAAGGAAGAGTGGCCCTTGTGTGTGTTGGGATGCTCCAAGGGATGGGGGCTGTGAACTGCCACTGTTGGCGTCTCCTTCTGGGAGCAAAGGATGTTTTCCCTTGTTTTTTCAGGGCTATTAGGATGAGCACATCTACCAGGCAATACCAAATACTTCGAGATCAGCAGAGGCTCAAGAGGTCCTTCCTGGGCATCTCTTGCTCAGGTCACTCTGCTGCTCCATCCAAGGAGCAGAGTTCAAAGGGCTTCAATAAGGGTTTACACAGATTTATGGAAGCAAATGAATTATGGCTGTTAAATGCAAAGATACAGCTTCTGGCTTAAGTTCAGCCCTGCACTTAGTCTTTTGATAGCAGTGGATGTAAGAGGATACACCACAAAAAGCACCACAGCTTCATGCTTTATTCTTAATCACTTTTCTTAGGCATGCCATGGCCAGCATTGGGGTAGGATGTTGGGCTGAGACAAAAAGCCTTTGTGGTTTTTCTTTCTCCATTCCTGTCTAATGGTCAGATGGTTACAGACCAATGCTGGGTCAGCCTGGGTGGCACCCAGGACCATTACCAAGGGCCCTGCCTGCCCAAGGGCTGAATCTTGTGGATTTGGCAGTGTACTGACCTAGAAGGGCGAGGGCAGGACACGAAGTCTGAAGGAGCCGCTTGTCCTGCAGACGTGGCACCGGCACCACAGGGCTACAAGCCCCCTGCCTACCTCACAGATCTCCTTCTTGCCATCTGCTCTTGGGCAGAGTCGTCTCATGGTCAAGGAGTTTGGTCTAAGACTCTGCTTACGTCTTCCCCCAGGAACTTTTCACTTCTTTACTCTTCATTCAGATCTCTTAAAAGGCTCCTTCAGTGTGGTTTTGGGGTCCTTCTGTCCCCAGAGATGGGCTCAAGCTGGAGGACCACTGCCTGGTCCTGCCATCCTTTCCCTGTGTCCTGCCCCAGGGCCCCTCTCTGTATCCAGGGAAAAGTTGAGCAGTGCTTGGCAATATGGAAAGGCCTGGGTTTATAACATTTGCTGAATTTCCAGGTAATTCTCTCTTTACCAAGGTTTATATATTCAGGTTTCTAATCTCAAAAGATGACTTCAGAAGGAAGAAGGAAATGAGCTCTTGCCCTTTATGGTTTGCTTAGTGTTTTATGTGTCCTGAGAGGGCTTTGTTTTGAAACAAGCAGCATTTTAATGTATTTGCAATGCTTATTCTTTACTTTAGAAACATATTGTCCTCTATGGGACACTCCATGGTGGCAGCAGAGCAAGAGAAATTATGGCAGCACCAGAGCCAGCAGGGCAAAAATGATGTAACTGAGGAGGGAAGGGACTTCTTAAAACATGAGCAAGTTCTCGAGGGCTTTTTTAACCTTAAAGCCAATACCTAACACCACTGGAGAGTGCAGAGGCTTTTGGTAAGGCCATTTCATCAGATGGGTGCTGGCATTTTAAAAGCAGTTTGAAAGCTACGGTTAAAATGAAGGATGGGAGTTGTTGGAGAAGGGGGAACACCCAAATCCTGGCTTGCTTTCTGTGCTTTGTGTGCTGTATGCCACCATCAGTGACCTCTTTGCCTTATCGCTTTCATGTTGGGGTATTGGACCGGCTCGTGAGCAGGGAACGATCCCTGCCTGCTCCTATGGAGTAAGACTAAGCTGATTAGTTTTATAGTGTTGCAGGCAAGACCTGCCTTCTGCACTGATGTCAGCAGCCAGGGCGGGACTTTTACAGCCCTCTGGCTTTGGGGATTTTTTTTTCCCTTTTTTTTTTTTTTTTTGGATAATCCTGGCAAAATTCCTGAGCAAAGTTTTTTCCTTTTTTTTTTTTTTTCTTTATTTGAGCAGCCCCTCTCCATGCTGCCTCCAAGCTGCTCTCTTATTACTGCTCACTTCCTGAAAGGAGACTTCTTAGCAAAGGCTCTTGCTCCAGTGCTGCCTGGGTCTGACAGAAGAAGGTTATTGAGGAAGGCGACATAAACCCTCAGCCTGGAGACTTTCTGACACGCGCAGGACTGAGGGGGAGAGAGAACTTTTGGCTGCTGCTGGGAAAAAGAAGAAGAAGAAAAAAGCTCAAAGAATTAAAAGGGGGAAAAGAAGAAAAAAGGGAAAACACTAAAAAAGGTAAAACACTTTAAAATAACTCTTTCCAGAGAAGCCTCTTTGAGGTTGGAGTGGGGTGGTCTGGGGTGGAGGGAGCGCGAATGTTCTTTGAAATCAGAACCGTCTCCCTGGAGAAGGAATGAGCCCGAAGAGCATAGCACGCTGGAAAAACATTTATGAGAATGAAAACCATGTTCACCCTTCTCCAACATTCAGAGTTTCCATAAAAATGCAGGGTTGTGTTTCAAAGTGTCTGCCGGCAGCAGGAGTCAGGCATCTGCACTCGCAGCTCCCTCGCCTCCCCCTGTCCCCACACCACTCCGCTTTCTTTATTGCATTAAGCCATCCGATCATGTTTGCTGCTCTAAAATACAATTCTCTATTCCAGAGCTGCCATGGGCAAAGCTCTCAATTACAGAAAGCAACAGCTCTAATCCCTGTGGCAGGATTAGACGTTCCTTGCTGTCTTCATTCCCAAGAATAAACACATCCTGCACTCCCTTTTTTGCTGTCTCTCTCCATCTTCAGGAGCTGCCAATGCCTCTTTCCCTCCTGTACAATGTGGTCAGAGGATTATAAACTCTCTGCCCTGAAAAAGTTGCAATGTCATTAACTTTGTGGGCATCACCAGGCATTTGGCCCTGTTGCACCGGTCATGTATTTCTTTGCTTTGATTATATTTTAAAGGGTTTTTCTCTTCTTCTCAAAAGATCAATCCCTCAGAACATGTTATTTTAAACATCAAAGTAAATACTAGTGATGGTGAGATGCCAGAAGATTATCTCATTAGAGCTGAAGGAGCTGTGCTATAAATAGAAAGGAGTTTATAAAATAACCTTGGCAAATAGCTTCCAGAGGGGAAGAATCAACCAAGAAGGAAGCGTTGGGCCACGCCAGTCAGAGCTGCGCTCCAGGGCAGGTACCTGAGGACATTTCTGGTCAAGCTTATGCAGGGATGTAACCTCAGGGGGGATTTGTTTTCCTGTTTCAGTGCCTGCCAAGACCCATATTGGCTGGAGACAGCCACACCAGAGATCTGTTTCTTATTGTGGTCATTAATATTGCCGTTAGCAGAGCTCACGTGGTGACAGCGTGCGATCTAGTGCATGATGGGTGAGAGCAAGAAGGTATTTGAAGTCTTTGTTCATTTCTGCATGCCATGCTGCAGATGGTGAAAGGGGAAATGCTCTGCTGGGTGCCCAGGTAATTCCCCAGCTGGTGCAGGGGTGATCCCTCTGCTTTGCTTGCCAGAGCCTTGCCTGGAATGCCTCTGTCAGGGAGGCTTCCTCCAGTTCTTGGGAGGTTGTTCCAGTGTCACAGAGTTTCTCCATATATGGAACACGCCGAGTGCTCCAGTTGCTCCATCCTCAGCTTCAATTGTTCCTGCTTCGCCCCACGGCAGCTCCCTCTCCTTCCCTTCTCCTCCTTAGATCCCTAAACCCCTCCAGCGCTCATTGGTGAGTCTTCAGTTGCATTCCCCAAGCAGCTGCTTGTTGGGAGGAGTGGGAAAGGTCCTGTCATCTCCTGTAAATCATGCTTTTCCCAGATAAGACTCAGGGGCCTGGCTGTTTCCTTTGGCAGAGGAAGACCCCGATAAGCTGCGACTGAGTGAGCAGTCGATGGGGTATGAAGTGGAGCCCTAAGAGAAGGTATTGCCTGTTCAACATAAACAGTGTCTGCTCCTTTTGCGAGAGGCCTTTTGAACACCAACATGCAAACCTGTAACGTAAGAGTCTCTGTTATCACTGATGGCTCAAGGCCACCCAGAGACTGTTACGGGGAGGAGTAAGTGTGCTTATCATTACATGAAGCCCTGGGCCAGAGACAGCATGGACTCAGCTGCCCAGAGGAGCAGCTCCATGGAGGGCTTTTCAGCACAGGTTGCATCAGGCCCACTCAGGGAATGATTCTGTTCAAGCACTTATCTAAAGCTTATCTGAAACCCCCAACTCCAAAAACCACTTTTCTTGCCAAGTTTCCAGCAATTAGTTCATTCTAAGCCAGAAACACCGCAGGATGTGTTTGTCACGTCCTGCCCTGCCTAGATCTCAAGTTAACACAAATGAACTTAAAACAAACAGAATTTGGACCAAATTTGTCAAAGTTTCAGAAACAATTCACTAGTGATTTGGATGAGGTCAGCTCAGATGTGTTAAAGACATGCAAGTCAAAAAGGTCATTGCTTGACCCCACCACCATAGGAAATGTTTGCAGGGCGAGTGGTTACAAACATTTCCTGGGAATCTGTAAGCAGGTCAGATCTCATGCAGTGATTGGAGAGTGTGAAACATGGAAAACCACCGGCTGGGATACAGCCTCCTTTTTCAACACAGAAGGAGGTTTTAAAGGGACACCATCAAAGCAAATTTTCCCGTCTTGGTTACTGCGAGTGCCTTCAACTGAATCTGCAACCAATTCAAGAACTGGGAGATTCACTCAGAAACTCTGCCAAAATATTTTAGCTCCATCTGACTTCAGTGGAGTAATGTCAGAGGCACGTGTTGAGTGCAGGGTCTCCACCCGGCTGCTCCATTGCTGCTTCTATCTACCTTCTGCATTCTTCCAGGCTGGGAAAAGAATGCTTGGGATATGCCATGTCTGACCGTTCAGCGTCTTTATGTGTCTGTTTTTCATCCCGACCCACTGGTATCGCTATTGATTCCTACTCTTCTGTCGTAGCTTAATTTTTAAAGGGAAAATGAGTCAAATTACGTCTATTCCTGTGCAATTCTGCAGATCCTTCTGAATTCATAAATGTTGGTTCCGGCTGAGCTGACCTTCTGGGTGAAATACTGGCTTCCCACTGTGGATTTGTGCCACTGACCTTAACAGGACTAAGACTTCACCCCAAAGTGGCTTCAGTCAAAACCACAGTGCAAAAGATGAGCTAAGTCCTGTCGGGGTTAGCAGCTCCTCATTCCCTGGCCATGGATGAAGGCAGCTCCTCCATAGCCACGCACAAAGAAATGTACTCAGCGGCCTTTGAGCTGCAGCTTCCTCATTGGGAAGCCACACGTGCTGTTTCACCCTGCCATACCCCATCTAATCCAAACCAGCAGGGCCATACGTTTCCCTGAACAGAGAATCTGCAGGGAGGGGAAAAGGGCCCATAGACTCTCTGCAGAGCAGATTTCTCAGAGCTCGCTTAAGGGAGCCAGAGCCTGGATGATCTGCAGATCTGTGAGAGCAGGATGAGATCTGCATCGTACAGCCCAATGGGATCTGCAAGACTTCATCCCACTGCAGAGCTCCTTTGGCAAGTTCCTTGGGGGTAAAATGTATTGGGGTCTGTGGGTGCTTATGCTGCCTTGCATGAAGGGTGCCCCAGGGTGGTTGCATGGGGGGATCTCCATGCTCTTGCACAGGCTTCCTGCTTGGCTGTCACCAGATCACTTGTCTGTTTGCCTTGGTTTTGCCTTGCTGTGAAACGGAGCCGGGAACTCTCGCCTGCTGGGAGGGAGATGCTGAAGGGAGGTGATGCTGCGGGGACAGTGGCAGAAGCTAAGGTTGGATTTGTGGTGTTGTGCTCTCGGTGTCCTGGGAGGTTGGGTGCTTCCTGCACCTCTGCAGAAGGGAGTCCTGGTCCCGAGGTACTGGAAGCACACAGCCAAGCAGGCAGAGCAGATCAGGATGAGCCACCCCTCTGGCCAGCCAAGGTTCCTCTCCCTTTCTCTGTGTCACCATGATGCAGCCACTTCCCTGAAAGGACATGTTTCTGATTTACTGGAAGGACAGCGTGGTCCAAACTGACTTTGCTGCTGTAGGGTCCTGCTCACAGCTTACTGTGTTTCCTCCAAGGCACTTCTGTGTGTAAACCCCTGAGATAATCTGGGGTTTGTGATCCAAATCTCATCTCATGTCAAAGTTAATGCTGTTCTGAGAGCGGGGTAGGACCAGCGGTCCCCTTGAGTCTCTTCTATCCTCAGTTATACTTTGATTCAGCCTGGCAGGACTAAATCAGCAGTGGGTGCTGGAGCCAAGCAATGCTGTGGATCCCATTCCCTGTGCAGGTCTGTGCTGTTGCTGTGTGCAATAGCACCCAGCATTAGACATTGCTGTGCCTAGGGATGCTGCGCTGTGGTGGTGCTAGAAGGCCCCATGGTGCTTCTCACCTGTTCTGGATAACAGGAGTCACCTGAGATGCTCTTCCTTGTAAGGCTCAGTGGGGTTCTCTTATCTGTCCAGCTTCAGCATAAGGCACTGTGCTGTACCATGGGTGCAGGTGGTGTGGCAGGCAATGAGAGGGGCTCTAGTGGGGCTCTGCTCTCGCTCACAGCACTTCCAGTGTAATGATCTGACACGTCTTTGTTGGAGGGTCCCAGCATGGATACAGCGCTACAGATGTATGGGGTATGGCCCTGCCTGGAGGCCAGGTTGAGGAAGGAGCCAAATTTAGGGTGCCACACTTGGTGTGTGAGCTGTGGCAGGTCTCTGTAAGCTGTTAACTGTGCAAAATGTGCCGCTACCTGAAGTGCAACAAAAAGCACATCCCTTTCTCAGAGCAGCTCCCTCCGGGAGAACACCAGCGGTGGTTCTGCAGGTGAGCGGAGCTCAGTGGTGGCACAGGAAGGTGTTTGTCTTTATGCAGCCCCAGGGCTGGGCGCCTTGTGTTGCTGTGTTGTGTAAGCACAAAGACTGCTGGAGGGCTGGTGCTGGAGCCAGCTCCCCCGGGATGCAGATGGCTGTGCCTGCTTCCCGCCTGCACCGAGGTGTGAGATGTGAGTGCTCCTGGCCTTTCCCAGTGCTTGGGGCAGTTTCCTGGCATCCAGAGCACAGCAGAGCAGTTTGGCTTGCTCCATGCTGGTGCAGGGGCATAGTAGGGGCACAGGGAGGGAGCTGCCTGAGGGAGATGGGGATTCTCTCCTGGCTGCACTGAAGCCAGCAGAGAAGGGGTGGTTTTGTGAAGGCAGAAGGCAGTTACGCAGACATGGAATATACTTTCCAGATCTAAAAACCAGCCTTTGTGCATGGCATATCCACAGGTATCAGTGGTGTGTGGTGGCATGCAAGAGGGCATGCGGGTAGCAAACACAGGCATGCTGTAGGTAGCATGTATCTTCATACAGGTAACCTTTATCCTCATACAGATAGCGTGTATCCATGTGCACAGCCACACACAGCTGCAGCTGCGATCTGCATGCATGTGGGTGATGTGTGCATAGTTCCATGCGCTGTGCATGTGTGCGGTTGGCAGGGGCACTGTATGGTAGGAGATGCCCTTTCTGTTAATGACTTCTCAGTTGTCTTTTTAACTCTGCTGGTTTGTGTGTGGCTGGAGCCAGCAAGGAGCGTGGTGGCTGGGGGCCAGCAAGTCTGGGTCAAGTGGAGCGGCTCCAAACTATTGCATAAGTCCTGTCTGAAAGTGGACCTGCTTGGTGGAGTCATCTCCTTAAAGCAAAAGAAGTCCAAGGCTGGGAGCACTGGGTTCTCGGTAGCCACTTTCCATCTGGCTGATGCTGACTGGTCCAGCAGCTAGATTTGGGCTCAGCCCTGAGGCTCGCGCTGCCCTGTGCAGAGCACCCCTCCCTGATGATGAGATGAGCTGGCACTTCTCTCAGGCTTTCCTGTTGAGGACCTCCGAGCATTTTACCACACTTGGAGAAATGCAGTGACCCCAGCCTTCCAGATAGGGCCAGATCCTTATGTAACAGACAGATATGATTTCCAGAAAGCCAGTCAGAGGGAGGTCAGTGCTCCCAGCTCTCCATTCGCATGCCCTCCATTTGCCATAGGTTGCTTTTGCCCCTTTTGCTCATGAAATGAAAGATCCTGCTGGATTTTGGGGAGAAGCGAGGGGGCAATTCAGTCCTTTCCTCACTATGATTGCACTGAATAGACTTGACTGTAAAACAATTCTCGTGTTTTAAAAAGAAAAGCTACTCCCACACAGCACTGGAGTGAGCCCAAACCCCTGGGAAGCGTTGCTTGTACAAAGGGATGGAGGGTGTGCCCAGCTGCAGCACAGCAGGGCCCGTGTGGAGTGCGGCAGCGAGCCGGGAACACAGAGCCGGGGGTCCGAAAGCAGCGAGGGTGTTCCCTGCTCATCCCAGGGCACCAGGGTGCTGGCAGGGGGATGGATACCCAGGACCAGATCCCTTGCCTCTGGGGTTCAGGCTGGCAGCGTCAGTCCGGATTTCCCACGTTACCTTTGGTTAGGGTGGGATCTTGTTTTAACAGTGCAAAAGCTTCATCTGTCCTCCAGGCAAACACTAAGTTTGACCCTGGAGTCGCTGGAATGGGTGTCTCTAAAGAACTGCTCTTGGGATGAGATGAAGCAGCTCTTACAAGAGAGGGGCTGCACTGAGTGTTGTACGTCCCCTCGCAGCCCGAGTAAGGAAAAGGCAAAAGCCCTTGTCTGTACTCCAGTGTGGGCTTGATAACAGGAGCAACTAGAGGGATGGTGAGAGGATCCTAAAGGGTTGCTGCAGAGCAGTGTAGGCAGGAGCCACCCCATGGCTGGAGGCTGCTGTTTTCTGGTGAACAGTGATAACTACGTGTTTCTAATTCCTTGCTTGCTGTGCCCCCAGAGAGGCCAGGCTTGGAGCAGCAAAGCAGACTCGGTTCAAGCTCTTGTTTTCAGTTCTGCAGACCTGTGACTTTAACCCATTCTTTGCTTGCTGCAGCCAATGCTCCTCACAGTGAGCTACTGCTGAGTTAATGCTGATTTGTCTGGGTTTAACCCTTAATGCTACCCTAGAGCTGAGAAATTACTTCCCAGCGGAAGTCCTGTCATGCTGACAGGATGGCTGCAAAGAGCCTTCTGCCATCTGCAACTCAGCATGTTTTCAGCTTAGCAGTCCAGCGGAATACTTTGTCAGGAATATCAGGATGGGCTCCTGCTGAAAGGTCTCGGGAAGCAGGAGGTGCAGGGGGAGCAGTGCTGTTTACTCTGTCCTCAGGAACGTGCAGGAACCTGCCAGGAGCCATGGTGATGACTGCACAGGCATGGAACACCCATCACCCCAGCCCATCACCACAGGGGAGCGCATCAGGCCAGCACCCCGCTGACTGCACTGGGAATGCAGTGCCCGCAGGGAGAGACCTGCCTATTGCCCTATCCCCATGTGCACAGAGTCGAGGTGGTGAGAAGGAGGGATGTAGGAATGGTGAGAAGTGATTTGGGAGAAGTGTCAAGGGAAGGCGGTCGGAGTGTCATAGCATCACAGAGTGGTTTGGGTTGAAAGGGGCCTTAAAACTCATCCAGTGCCAATCCCCTGCTATGGAGCTCCCCAGGGCCTTTGCTTTTAAGATGTTTCAGCCCCTGATAAAACAATTTCCCCAGTGCTTTTGTGAGGTCTTGCAGAGGGGTGGAGATGGAGCTTGTAGTCCAAAGGTGTCTCCTTGCTCCGCAGTCCAGGCACATGATGGTTTTCTGAGTGTCACCTGAGTGGAGCACCATGGGCTGAAACCAGGGCAGTCCCTGGAGGCCATGTAGAGGAGTTATGCTCACAGCAGGATTTGGGACATAGATTTCAGCCAAGGGTTTACAGCCAAAACTTGTGGTCCTTCATGAAGTGGCAGCAAGAAGGGGACTGTTCTCTCAGGAAGTGTGGTGACTTTAGGCTTAGCATCATCCATGGGCTACAGGCACTGTGAGGTCTGCAGTGTGGCTGTGGTGGGCAGCTATGAGAAAAGGAGGTAGATAAGAGCCTGCTGTGCTGAGCAGGGGTTCCATGTGGGTGGTGGAGATGCTGCTGCCAAGTGCCTCTCTGTAGCACTGACACGAGCCATACATCCCAGCACCGTGCAGTGCCCACCCTATTTAGCAAAGATGATGCTCATGGAGCAAGCTGTGTGTTTGCAGCTCTTCCCCTGGTGATGGGACGCTTTCATGCTGAAGTGGATGAAGAGCAAAAATCCCTTCGTTGTTGTGTGTACAATGGCCATGTAGCTGCTGGGTCTGAAGTGCTGCTCAGCCTGTTGACATGGCCATGAGGGAGCCGGCACCAATGCTGGCCAAGCTGTGGGACATGGCATGATGATAATTCCCACATGGTTATGAAGTGCTATGGCCCTTTTTACAGAGGAACAAGAAGTAACCATGGGGGCTGGTGACTTTCATCCGTTCATTAATGCCGTAGCCAGTAGCACAGCCCAGAAATGCTGCTGAGGGTGAAGCAGTGTGGTTATGGGATGCCCTGCTCTGCTCTCTCCGCTCTGCTCTTACTGCTCTAGCTGCTCATGGGCACTGTGTGAGGAAGGTGTCAGTGGAAGGGCCGGGGGCTGCAGGGGGGATGCTGCAAGTATTTCCTGGTGCTGGGGAAAGCTGGAAGCAGAAATCTGTGTTTGTGTTTATTTCTCCCTCTCAAAGAAGGGAAAAGGACACCTGAGCTCGTAATTTGCAAAAGTTGGATGAGAAACCTGGAAGCTGCCGGGCCCTGCATCTTTAAAAGCAGTTAAATTCCTTTTCTCTGCACTAGGAGGCACCTTGAACCTTCCTCTTGGCCCCGAGCAGAGCCCATCTGCTTCCTATTACCTTCCCATAAAGCTGCCTCCCCAGCCAAAAAGCCAGGCTTTCAGGGAATTCTGTCTGCAGCCCCGATGTTGAAATTAGTAACAGTTGTCATCTGTTTTTCTTTTTTCTCTTCTCTTTTTGCTTTATTGCAGCTTGAATTTTACACCCCAGCCCCATACCCCCTCCCCATCTTTTGCCCCTGTTTTTCTTGGTGCGGGAAGAGGTGACCTCGAAGCCACCATCGGCTCCAGTGGCACCGGCCCCATTCCCTCATCCCGCCGCCTTTTCCCGGCCCACGGGTTCACGAGGCGAAAGCCACCTTGGCGCGGGGAGCGGGAGCGTCAGCCGCTCGCGGGGCGCCTGCCAAGGACAACGAATTCCTCGGGAAGGAGCAAATCGGAAGCAGCCCAAGCGAGGGAGGCACGAGACTGGAGAGGTCACCCCATGGCCCGGACCTCCCCCACAGCCCCTCCATCCCCACCGGCGACATCCCGGTGTCCCACTGGCTCCGATGAGGGATGGGGCTCCTTAGGCTTGTCCGGTTGCTGCTGCTCCTAAAGCAAAGTCTGACAAATGAGGTGGTGGAAAAGCCTGTGTGTATTGAAGCTGCGGAGCCCGTGCTCATCCGTGGCAAAGAGGAGAGAGCTGGGTCCTCCTCTTGCAGGACATGAGTTCGTTGGCGTCTCGAAGGTGAAGTGCTGCTGAAAGAGGCCGTGTTTTCCTGGAGGATTCAAAGCTGGGCCCTTCCCCCAGCCTGGCTTATGGGAATTTTGCAGCTGTAATTCCTGACTTGTGCTGCTCCTTCCCCCAGGCTGGGGGCTGCAGAGTCTTGGTGCCTGCAGCTCCCTCCTGGCCCCTGTTCCGGCGGATGCTGAGGAGCCAGGACTGAAGGGGAAGGGCAGAGGGAACACGGGAGCACCACTCACGGCTGCTGCAGCTCAGGGTGGCGGAGAGGCAGAGTAAGGACAGGGAATAACAACAGCCTTGAGCAAGCAGGTTCAACAGCTGGAAAACAAGAGAAATTAGTAGTGTGAAGCCCAGGAGAAAATACACTTCAGCTGAGCAGCTTTCTGTCCACAGACCTTGGAGCCGTGACAGGATTTAAAAGCTGGAATCTCAAGCTTCAATGGATGCTGAAAAATGCTGACTTAGGAGAGGGCCGCAGCACTCCTGGCTTTTGCTTTGGCTTCTCCCTTTTCCAGTTCACTTCCTGCTGCGTGGTGGGGAGCAGGCATAGAGAAGCCTGCAGCATCCTCGGTACTTGGTAATGTGTTGCTATGGCCCTGGCTTTGCCCTCTTGATGCTGCAGCCAGTGGTTGATGCTCCAGAGGATGCTGTCACCAGGTGAACATGGCTTCATGGACCCACTGTGCTAATCTCAGCATCCTTGTCTTGTGGTGGAAGAAGGCAGAATTCCTGCTCATCCCTCTTGCCTCCACTGCCTGCTTCCCTTTACCTGCTGTGGGTGAGTGGAGCAGCCCAAGGTGAGCTATAGACAGTTCTTCACCCATCAGGCAGTTTATTCTCACAATCTTTGAAGCCACTATCAGGGGTGTTGTGTCTGGGCTTTGCAGAAACCAACCATCTTTACATTGTACAAAAGGACTTTGGACAAGGGCCTGCAGGGACAGGCCAAGGGGAATGGCTTTAACCTGCCAGAGGGGAGACTGAGATGAGCTCTT
>WYDI02025775.1:0-18451 GCA_009867235.2 Psittacus erithacus | reverse complement strand
TTTGAGAGTTCTGAAGGTTTTGAATGGCCTTTGGGTACCCTTGAGACCTGCCTGCTGATTGTGATGGGGATCACTATATTGGCACACATACAGAGTGTGTTCTACCCATGACCATTTCGTCTGATCTCGAGTTAAGCAGAGTCAGGTTTGGGCCTTGTCTAGGGTTAGACAATGATATAGAAGGAACCAAGAGATTTTCCCCGAGGCTGGACAGTCATGAGTGGCAGGGTGTGTGGGATAGTATGGGAGAGTATCTAGGCCAATGGGCCCCTCCAGTGCTTTGGAAGTGTTGGAGATGGAAGGCAGCTGTACAGAGTCCCCAGTGACAAGTTGCAGAAACTGCTGAAGGGGAGGGTGAATTATTTTGAGCCTGGTGGGCCCATGACACCTCTGGCCACCAGGGCGGAGATGCAACATACAGATGGGCTCGTGATCGAGGGGTGGACTTAGCAATGGACTCTATTGCCCAGGTTATTCATGAGTGTGAAATGTGCTGCAATTAAGCATGCTAAATGGTTAAAGCCTCTTTGGTATGGAGGACAATGGCTGAAGTACAAATATGGGGAAACCTGTCAGATTGACTACATCACAGTCTCTCTCCTGCTCTGAAGGACTGTTACAAGAGATGGAGCCCAATATCATGGACTGGATGGACTCAGCAGCTTTATAGGGATTGGCCCATGCACTAAGGAATGATCTCTCTCTCTCTCTCCCTGTGTGGATGTATATATATGTATATATATGAGATAAGAGTGATGGTATATTGAAAATATGGGATATGAGCATGACGCGAATGGTATGGAATAAGGGGTTGATACTGTCCTGGGTTCAGCAGTAGCAGTCATTTTTCTCCCTCTTAGTAGCTGGTGCAGTGCTGTGTCTTTGGCTTTCGGCCTGGGAACAGCACTGGTAACACCAATATTTTTAGTTGCTGCTTAGAATGTTTACTCTGACAAAGGGCACGTCATGCCCAGGATGTAACTGGGGGCAGTTACCTGGAAGGGTTAGATCTCTGCTCGGTCTGGCTGGGTATCGGTCGGCGGGTGGTGAGAGGTTGTATTCTCTCTCCTTGTTATTTCCCTTATCATTTGTATTATTGGTGGTAGCAGCAGTGGTTTGTGTTATACCTTAGTTACTGGACTGTTCTTATCTCAAACAGTCGGAGTTACATTCTTTCCATTCTCCTCCCCATCCCTTCAGGAGTTGGGGGACGAAGCGGGGGGAGTGAGAGAGCGGCTGCGTGGTTCTTGAGTTACAGCTGGGCTTAAACCATGGCAGTCCCTCTGTTTGAATGACATCTGAAACAGTTTTATAAATAGCAAACAGAACCACTTGAAAAGAAAAAATATGTATTTCAAAAAACAATGATGATGATAATGGAGATACAGTTTTAATCAGGAGATAAGTAATTTTTTGCTTTATTTATGCTCTTTTAAGATCATACAGTTCAGTTAAAAATTCTAAACAGTGAAACAGCAATAATTTAACAATGCAAATTTTTTAATTGTCTTTGTTTTTGTTGCAAAGAAAAGGCTGATTTTTCTTTTACAGCAATGACTGATCATTTTATGTTTTATTTAGTGCAGTTTTATGCTTAATGTTTTTAGAAGCTGGGTTTAAAATTACTGTGAAATACAAGTGAGACTAGGAGAGACTTCCATTGTTACATATGTCAGCTCCCTATGCCCCCTTCCCCCCACCCCCCAAAAAAAAAATCCCACATTTCCAAAGTAACACCAGAGAGCTTTCTGTGGCAGTTGGTGGATACATAAAGGCATTATTTTGCAGATATTATTGTTGATAATACATTTGATATACAGCATGGTTTGTCTGAGCCAATGTGATATTGTCCTCTCAACAAATCTCATCATGCCAGCAGTGTTGCTGGTACAGGATGGCTTATCAGCTCCAACCAGAGTCTGCTACACTTGCACTTGCCTTCATAGCCTGAAAGGAAAATAAATTGTTCCCATGCAGTTAATAAGAAAGAATTATTGTGAGTGAGATGCATGACATTATGAGAAAGCATGGTGTTTTACTGACTAGATGTTTCTTTGCAAAAGACCCCATCTTCGCTCACTTGGCAACTTTCCCTCTTCTCTCCCTCTCCCTCTCCCTCCTCCAAAAAAAATCCTACCTCAGGTTCAGTGTAAATGAAATGAACATTTCATTTCTGGAACAGAGTCTATTTAAACACTGTTACTGATGTGTTATTCTATTTCAAGGAGTACACTTATGACATTTCTCCTCTGCATTTTAATGCAGACATTGGAGCAGTTTGGAGAAGCATTCCCATACTGTCTGTGTTATGACAACAGGCATCTTCATTTTTGCTATCTATGCAGTTATAAATAAGCATGTACAAATATATTACACAGTATGTGAATATTACATCTGGATACAATTTTCTGTGGGTTAGAGAAGCCACTCCTGGAAAATCAGGGAATTACAGTACTGAAGATATGCGATTTGTGGGCCAAATGCTTCTCACCTTATATATGTAAGTGGGTCCATTTAAATTAATGGAGCCACACAGGGAATAACAGTGAGTGGCATTTGGTCTTTTAGTAAATTCCTCATAACCATTACCTGGGAATCAAAAACAATGGGGCCTTTGATAAATTGTAAGCTCATATGATATATCAGTATATAATGATATATGACATATGTGTATATAATAATATATTAATAATATATTAATAAATACAGAGGGAAATGTAGGCATGTTCTCATAAAGCTTTACTGTCTTTTATTGTGGTGCGTACATAAGGCCTTGACTAGCCAAGTAATTAAGAATATCTTTAGCTTTACACCCCTGGTCAAATCACATTTTGGGTAAGGAGAAATGCAAACTGCTTAACTGTGACTTTAACCAGAGCAAATAGGAAAATCAGATACCATATTTTTAAATGCATTTATACAATTCTGATGCTTCGTAATTCTGCTATACTCTCATTTGTTATCCCAGTGCTGTCATGCAAAGTGTCTCAGAAATAATCAAGAATTCTTATGCAGAAACCACATCTGAGGGAATTGTTCAGTGTTTTATTGCTTTGAAATGGAAAGTAACTGTGAAGATCAAAGTACAAGAGAAAACACTGATAAATACTACACTATTACAATTCCTAAATGCTCTGTACTTCCTTGGTACCTGGAATCTGTGGATCTCAGAACATTTTCAAACATTATTTAAAATTTTTAACATGTTTATAGACACAGTGATTCAGGTTTACAGGGAGGTAACACTGAAACCAGAAATGATCACCTAGTCTGAAAGGCACTAAATGACACAGCTGCTTGTAGTACCGGGGAACTGACTGAGAAAGTACCATATAGTTCTGCAAATTTTTGAGGCCACACAATCAATTCTGAACATAGCTGGAAACCAAACTTGTACCCTTCTTGTCAGTACCAGTATTCCACTTCCTTTATCCTAGCTTTTGTCAAGGTTAGATTTAGAGCTTGTCAAATGCATGATGTAAATTTCAAAAATAGTGAATTCAAACTGATTTCATTGTTTTAATACAAATCTGCATAGATTTTCTTCTTTCTTTTTCTTTTTTTTTAATCAATATTGGGTTTGTTAAGCCAATATGAAAATTTACAGCCTTCTTAGGACATGTATCATTTCATTACAATATTTCAATAACCCATAGGCAAGTTTTGACATTTCGCTCACATTCAAATCAATCAAAACTTTCCCTGATATCAATTTAACAGTACAAGAAGTTTCTGGTCCCTTTTGCAGTACAGCAGCTCACTATATGTATACATGTGTGTATGTGTAATATTGAAGGATTGCACCAAACGTGCATAAGCTCAAATACTTTTATTGGGAGTCGAGCTGAATCTTATCTATTCTCACTGTATTTAGGAAAAGAAATGATTAGGTGTCTGAGATTTGCAGAAACAGTAATCACACACTGCATCAAATCTGCGTGTGTTGGCAAAAATAGTCACAACATGTATTATGCAGAACAACCAGTCAATTTGATTCATTCCTATTCAAAATAGAAAGAGTAGGAAGATTTATTTCTCTTTATTATTCTGCACTACTAAAGCAAGTAAGAAGAGAAGGGGATAAGGGATAAATTGAATTCAAATCGAGACTGAGACAAGAAACATTCATAAATTCATATCCATGCTGTTCTCCCAGAGCTTCACAATAGCTTTGAATTTTTTTCTTGTTCTTATCTGGGCCATCCGCCATATGGTTCCATATGCCTGAGTTTTTTCACCTTGAATTAGTTCTTTCTGTTTTCTCCACACCTACACATGGCCTTTCTCAAAAGTCTTACCTGAGAACCTTAGACTTCTTTATGCTATTAACAAAATATTAAAAATTATCTGCATTAAAACACTTTCTAAATAAGTTTGTAGTTAATATGTATGCTCAGTTGTTTTACAGCACTTTGCAGTCCACATCAGAGTACATCAGCATATCTCTATTGAATTCCACTCCATGCTGATTCTTTAGTATTACCATGTCCAGTCCAGAACTTTGAAACAAAATGCACAGAGTAAGTAGGAAGCCAGCAACCTCCTGCGACTATTTTTATGCAGAGAAACATCTGGTTCCCTAAAATAGAGTCACAGGCTTAAAACCAGAAAACAATATACACTTGTTAACAATGTTGAGGCAGAAGAACAATAAAAACCAGATAAAACCTAACTCCATGTAGGAAGTCTGTGGAAAAGAAAAAAAAAAATCACTAAAATGGCTGAGAAGAAACCAACCTCTCAAACAGATAGAGATTTGCAGGTGGTAGAGAAGGAAGGCGTGAGGAAAGGTAGTGTTGTAAGAGGGCTTCAGCTCCAGCCATCCAGAGGAGGTGAGGAAGTGTTGTGGAGTAGCATGTTCTCTCTCCTTTACTACATTCTTGTTGATATTATGAATGGATGTGTTGGTGTGTGCCTCTACGCATATGTGTGTGTGTGCGCACAGACACACATGGGAATACCATCCCTCTGCTCACTGATCAAACAGTGATAGTTGTACATGAGGAAAATGGAAGGGATGATTCCTTGTCCTAGAGGAATAATTGCCTTTAGTAGACTCTATTATTAGTATAGCTGGTAGAACCAGCAGTTCTAGTAGGCAGGCTTTTTCTTGGTATATCACTCTTATGAATGGAAGAATGTGACATTACCCTGATGTTCATAAAAAAAAGTTTTTATCTAATTGGGGTAATCTGAACTTCTGGGGGGGGGTGGTGGCGGGGGGGGAGTAAGATGAACTCTACCAAGCACAGGATATGAAATTCACATCTTCATTTGAATGCTGAAAGACAAAATCCAGATGAAAAGAAAACACTGTTTATGTCCCTTGCATGTTTAGAGTTGTTATGTTGAAGTCTTATTCAAATTGTCTTACCTGTGCTTAGTGTCAGTGACAGCTAAACTTAAAATTAAACACATCCAAATAATTAGACAGGGGATGCATTATGCAGGTGCAGCTGATGAAAATATATTCCAGTGGAGTGAATCTGTATTGCAATGATATACAGTTTTCCAGGAAGAGGCTGAACTGGAGGATGTATCCAAAATAGAAGACAGGTCTGGCTTCCATTCCCTACTGAAGGAATGGAAGAGTAAGTCTCAGAACTGATTCTAGCTCCCTGCAGATCATCAGTTCCCATCATCACACAGACCAATGCATGAATGCATATGATTCATAAAATTTTTTACCTGGCAATGCCAAGAACAGTCTCACAGGATAACCTTGCAGATTCTATCACGGTAGCTGATTCTGCCTTGTTGAAACTCATATATAACATCTTCAAAATGTACTAGAAGAAAACTTGTGTGCAGCCAGCTCCTGCATTTATTTTGTCAATGTAAAGTAGGTATTGAACTGTAAGTTTGTAGTTGCACAACTACTATTATACTCTTTGCTTGCTCTGGACCTTTAAATCTCAAAGCACCAACTGATCTGCTGGGTTTGGAACAGGTTTAGCTATAATCACTTTTTCTTCTTCCCACTGCACAACTACGGTTCATGTACAGGGTAACTGCCCATTTTATGTGCTGAATAAGGGCTAGGTCCCATGGAAAAATAGTATGTGGTTACCTATTTTTAGACTACATGTAATAGCACTTGCTCACTGCTGCCTCTTTAAGAAAATGAAGTCCTTTTGTCTTGGAGAAACACTACAGTAGAGCTGTCAAGGAAAACCTTTATTTAGTGGAGAAGAGGGATATGGCAAGACTAAATACTCATTACCTAAATGATCATTAAATGGGTTATTTTGGATCTTTTGCCATGGTCCAGGCAAATACTAGTCTCTTAGACTGCGTGGATTTTTTTTTCTTTATTACCTCCCCTGCACATCACTCCCATGGCTCTGAAAAGTTTCTAATTAGCTCATTCTTCCAAGCTTTCTTTCCAGTAAGCTTTATCTGATCTGCTGAACTTTGTCAAATGGCTAATATGTGACTATTGTGCCAGTTACAAACTGCAGCAGTCAAAAAGAAAGTTTATTATTAATTTCCTCATTTACTCTCTTCCAGATGCAAAATACAATCTATGCTACTTTTCAAATTAAGGAACATGTAATTTCCCTGCACACCTTTTCAGCCTGCTCTAAGCACTGGCAATAATCAGTGGGCTGAATTAACAGAGAAATTTATTTTTGACATTTCTTGATTTCTGAAATTTCACTCAGAATATTCTTTGATTTTTTTTTGTGTGTGGGGGTGGTGTGGGCAAAATTTAAGATTTTAAAAATAATTTCCTTTCACCTGAATGGGCTAATCTACACGTGGTTACTGCATCTATTAGTTGCCCTTGACAACAATACCTGGGACCCAGGTGTGTGGTTGCATAGTGAGTGATTATGAGCACCTTACTTATGCTAGTTTATACCACCTGAGAGTCTGGCCTGCTACTGCTAGCTAGGAATAGCCTCATATATTTGCTCTGACCTGCATTCTTTGCTTAATAGTACCCCTGGTTCATAATACTAATGTAGCATCTCAAAACCTGCTGAAGCAAAGACATTTAATTAAGAAACACTTCTGCTCACTGGTGACATGTACCTGTAACCTTCTCCACAGGTCATTCAATGTGATGCCTCTAGTACCTGATTAAAATGATTTTAAATTTTTCTCTGTAGAAAATACTTATACATTCTATTTGCTTAGAAACCTTTCTTATTGTCGGGGATGCTAATCAAGACCAAAATAAAAATAAGGTAAAGTAGTAAAATAATAAAGGATGAAATAATAATAAGAAGAATGGAAAGCAAAATAAATGGTAAAGAAAAAGAAGAGGACTTAGAGGAGCTTGGTCATACTAAGGGCAAGGTGAAAAAACCCCAAAAATAGAGAAATGAAGAAAACAAAATAATTACTCATTGTGCTATTTGGTTTCTCACATGAAGGAACAGTATCTAATACTCAAGAGTGAATATGTTTTAAAGATTATGAAATTAACATCAAAATGGAGATTTATGTATTTAGTATAATGTTCTCCTATCCCAGGAACTGGAAATGTAGAGTGATTATTAGCTAGGTTTCTGTGTTTTGTTGAACAGGTATCTTTTCTATTATTACTCTGTTCCACTATATGATCATATTTCTTTGCATAATTTTGATCTGATATATGCAAGTGCCTCCATTTTGAACAGACCATATGGAGAGCTCCATGAGTGCCCAGGGAACCAGAAGTATGCAGTGATTAACCATGGTTTCTGTTATTTGTTGAGCAGATGAAAAGAGCTGTGAAATAAAAGGCATTTCATGATGGTTTCTATGTCCTTGTACTGTCCTTTGTTTGGCTGTGCTGCACTAAAAGACAAAAAAAAAGGCCAGCTTTAATACAGCAAAGGAAATTGTATAGCCATTCACAACATCCAAAGTCATAAAGAAAGGGAAAGAAGGCACTAGAAGGAAAGGCACTCGTTTATATAATAGTCAGTAACGATGAACTTAAGGAATAAAATACAGATATACACGTTTATGTTTTTTGGATCCATATTTTACTGGATCTAAGCTATGAATAAACAAAAAGGGAGAACAAAGAGACAGAGAGAGTGGGAGATTCAGAAGACATGAAACAATTTCAGATTCTAAAGAGAAAAAACTATTTCCAAAACTGTCTCTAATATCTCTGAAATTTGTTAACCTGTGTTTAGTTAAGGACTTAAATAAATTACTTTTATTTTTTTTTTTTGTCTTTCAAAAGAGAGAAATGGTAAAGTTTTTACTTCATATAATATAATTTAATTTAACATAAGCTAATATATCTATGTTACCAGCAGGTGCTGGTAATTTAATATTAATGTGGCAACTAGAAATCTAGAATCATATCAACCCCCGACATTTCGTGGGTCATATTTGGCTTTACACAATGCAGCACAAAGGATGAACAGAATAGGCCCTACTTTGAGAGTTGCCTGGGACCAAAAACTGGTTAGTCCTCCAGCTATGAGCATGTGACACAGCTGTTTGATATGATGGGCAGATGCTGGGTACTGCTCACCCAAATTGTTGGAGCCATAAACAGTGTCCCTGTTGGTGAAGCACTGTACCCAAAACACTTACTGCAGCAGTCCAGGTGCAGGGCTAAAAGCATGATGATGCATCCTTAAACATTACTAACACAGACAAACACATCTGGTACAGAATAGATGCATTTTCTCTCTTAGATATTGTTAGTGCACTGCATTATGTCATACACATGTGACCTATGTATCCTGTTGCTGTTACTCCCATATAGACAAAAGCTTTGGTTGAATCTCTCAAAATGGGAATATTAGTCTCTTGTAAAGAGTAGAAAATGTAGACAGTAGAAAAGGGTACAAAGAAACTGACTGAAGTAAATTAATTTATTCAGCTTCATTTTGAAATCAGAGAGAAAAGATGGGGAAAATAAAACCAAATATACCCCATATAGACATTTATTATGTTTGATGACATGAGATAAAAGGAGACAGGAAAGAACAAGAATGAGGATAAATGGTCATTCTCAGCAAAATGAGAAACTAAGTGTCTGTTGTCCTAGAGGTTAGTCCTTGGACTGAGGTTTGATCCAATTTTTTAATAACATTCAATAAAGAGTTGAATACTAAAATACTGGAGACAATAGTATTTAGATTTATTAAGACTTCAAAGTCTTGAAGGAACAAGTGGGGCCTGATGCAATTCATGAGAGTTAACCTGAAGTAAACCTTTAATTCATATTTCATAGGGAAAAATGGCTCACACACACAAAGCAATAAGGTATGAAACAGTTACTGGTGTCAGCCACTATTCTCCCTAGAAGGGGGCTGGTTGCTTGTTTATTATGTCAAACCCTTATTGTGTTCATAATTTTCTGAGTAATTTATGAATCTGCTGAACAGAACAGAGCTCTTCTTAACTCACTGATAATGTCTGCTAATGCAAAACCTTTCCCTTTATCCTTAGTCTATTTTTGTGTTTATTTTAACCAAAAGCTCAACTGCTATTACATTTTGGCATCTATATCTTACCCACTATATAGTGTACGGTCTCCTGTGAATATTTCCACAGGTTTGAAACCTCTAAGTACTGTGCATTCTGTGCAGCTTCCAGCTCTGGCTTTTTGGAAGGATTTAGATTCCTACGCTATAAAAATTTTAAGCAAATGCTAAAGAAGAATCACACTCTCCAGAGAACTTTCTACTCTAACCAGTACCTTAGAATTTTGGGGCCATCTGAGATGGAAAGATGTTAAAGTTTTTTAGAAAAATAATTTTGGGACATGGTGCAAGAAGTGCATCTTATGATTATCTTCCACGTCCAAGTGTGGAGAAGTGGGACACGGACTCCAGTGATAAGTTCAGCCAAAGACAATTTATTAAGTGCACAATTACCTCCACGTCAAAGTCTTCAGATCAGTCATTTAACCATTTAATCAGCCATTTAATTTAGTCATTATCAAAATTTCATCCAGTGTCTCTCCTACTTTGGACTTTATAGACTTGGTTATCCAGCTTTAGATATTCAAGCATGATGATGAAATAAAGAATGAAACAGCAAGAGAAAGAGATTTTATGTTTGACAACCACACTAGATTTGTTTAGTATCATTTCTGTGAAAATCTTTATGATTGCTTTTTCTTTCTGTATATGACATCACTGTGCGTCATGTTCTAGTTGGCCTAAATACACAGCATGTATCAAAAAGAATGGAAAATGCTCCTTTCAGAAACTGATTATAGATCTTGAGAATTTTAACTGAAACAGAGACAACAGAAGAAAGAAGAGATCCATAAATGCTGACAGAGGAAGGAAAAATGCCACAATTCATCTCATATGACATAAACACTAGCCTTAATTTGTCAGTCCAAGTTGAGAAATCTTTATTTCATCCCAACACTTACATTCTTTAAAGACAGTACTGTATTTAGAACCTGTGACATTCTGACAGCTGCACAACAGTCCGTTTGAAAACTTGTTGTTTGAGATATTTTATGATAATAATCTTATGTTTAAGAGTGAATCTGTCAATGAAGTGGAGTAATACTGGTTATAATCTTGTGAGTTTGACAAGGTATTACATATGTGGATTTTTGACTGAAACCATGTTTTGTTTAGCCATTCAGAATAATTGAAGGAAATAAAATCTATTCCTTAGCCAATATCTTTGTAACTGCTTTAAATATAAATGATGGAAGCATGTCTATGGTACCTATACAGATAAGAATTTTGTGGTACTGTTAGGGTATCCCTATTCTCCAACTCTGCAAATTTTAGGCTTATTTGTGGAGAGATGATCATAGCTGGGCTTTGGTTTTTCAATAGCTACTTTAGGAGCCCCTTAAATAGAAAAGCCTACATTTGGTGTGTTGAACCGTGCCTACAATGAACGTAGACATACTCTAAAAACCAAATGGCTGAGAGAAAGTAAATGACATGGTTATTTCTTTGAAGAACAGATCATTTTCCCTAGCTGAAAGACCAGCCTAGTATCCAGATCCTGCAACCTGTATCATAAGAAAAAATATTTTTCCATGTAGTCACATATTAGAAAGGAAAAGGGCAGAGTTGATTGAAAGACTATATATGTATAATTTTTACTTAAGATGTTCTTTATACTATGAAAAGCAACATACTGAAGTATGTTATTAAAGCTATACATAGTTCTGTTAATAAGCATCCTTTTTTCCCTCCTCCTTGAAAAAGAACAAACAACAAAACCCAAATCTTTTTAAATCCTAATAAAGCATTTGAAAATATCCTTTAAAAATATTTGACAAAGAATCTCAGGCTTTCATTCTTCAAACATCTGGTGAGCATGCACGTTACTTCTGAAGGATAAACTCTTGCATTCAGGAGAGAAAAAGCATACAAATCTGACCTTGCATTCTAAAGGAGATGCATCATGGAGAATAAAGCTCTATCAAAAAGAGTTTGGGAGGCATGGTCACAACATTTTCTATCTAAATGCAGGTCTCATAATAATTTAAGAATTAAAATCTTAAATTTAAATGGGTTGTGAGACTTTCACATGAGAGAGTCCAAAGCCATAATAATACAGCTGTATATGCAGAAACTAAACACTGATTCACGCACCAAAATTGCTGGTTCTGAGACTATCTCATGAAAGTATTGAGGCACTAAAAGGTGGTATTTGTTAGCAAGTTAAACCTGTCAAACCTTGGAATGAGTTTTGTTTTTTTAATTCTATCCTCAAGAATACTACAAGCAGATACTTATGTTTTCTCTGAACTGAAATTCACCTTTTATTACTCCTATTATTGCTGCATTCTCACTCTTACTGTCGTTAATTATCACTTTCTCATGCATTTTATTCATTTCAGCTCCACAGGAAACAGAAAAACAATACCTGCAACAAGAGAATCAAGAAAAGAGACAAAAATCACGACACTGTTTCAAGATGCAGAAAAGTGCCTACCGTGACATGATAGCAACAGCAAATACAGTGGGTTTTTGTCCAAAAAGGTCACCAAGACTGGTTTTTTGCCCCCACAGCAATTTTAAGAACATGTTGAAGTACTACTGTCATTGCAGGTGCCACCAGGTTTTCCTCATACTTTTTTAAGTATGGATTCATGCAGAGATGTTAATTGACTATAGTAAGCAGAGCAAAACCATGCAAACTGGAATCTGGAACTTTCCATTCCATAGGGCATCCCATAGATACTGGAATATAAGGTCACAGCTGTATACTTTCTTCCTCAAAGTCCTTAAAGAAAAATGAATGTAACTCTTTTAAGACTTAATTTTCTATTCTTATGTATGCAGCATTTGATGTTGTTCCTTTGTGCAACTAATATGATAATGTCTCTACCTTTGGGAGGCAAGATTCTAATAGCTGAAGGGAAATAAAGTCTCTCAAAGGAGCTAATCCAAAATCAATTTGGGTGTAAATAGATCCAACCAATTGTTTTCGATGGAGTTGCATCAATTTGGAGCTAAAATAGGTCAATGATAGGTCCAATACCATTATCTTAAGTCAAAATTCCCATTATTATGATAAAAGTTTGTAGGATGTAACTACAACAAAAAAGATGACTCAGAGAGCTGCATGCCCCATTTGTCTTTCACAGGGAAATTGTGAGTATTTTTCTGTTGATCACAAGGTTAAAAGTATTTTTGCCACAACGTGAAAATACAAATAATGAGCCAAATCTGTAACTGGTGTAAATAAGTACAGATTCCATTACACCACATTTGAGTTTAGCCTTTTCATCTTTGGACTGGAATTATATTATTGATGATGACATAACTTATTTTTTCTTTCACAGAATTAATGTGCAGAAAAAACACCCATAAAACCGAATAACCACTCCTGTTGGATATAGCTTCAGGGTTTATGTATATCACATTTCATCCATGTTCTTTAACTATTGAGTGCAGCAGTATATATGATCTTTTTGTGTGTGAAAGTAATTTTATTGCTCTGTTCTAATAGGCCGCTTGGTCTTTTCAAGTTAAGAACCTTTCTGTATCAGTGCCTTTAATTCTCATGATTTTATTCCAGCTCTCATACTTTTCCTTATCTTTTTTCTTTTTTTTTTTCCTGAAAGCTCCAGTGTCCACAGATTTATGACTATGTAAAAATCACCTTTTTATTTTTAGTTTCAAATTAAAATTCTTGTCCCCTTGGTTATAACAAAGCTTGTAAAAATATGACCTCAGTGAACGTCAAAATAAATAAAAAAAGAGATAAAATATTTTTAAGATAATTTTAAAATACTTTTTTTAAAGAAAGGCTATTTTATTCTTTTATTAAGATGGGACCTGAAATTTTTTGAAAACTCAAAATTGTTAAACTTCAGCTGCCAAGTTGAAAATCTTTCCTTTCTCATGGCTGGCAGATATTGAGAGAGCAGAGAATCAGTATGCAGTCTCTCACTTGGCTTTCTGTGAATTATTTATGCATGGCAAAAGCATTAGCATTAGAGAAGTCCAGGCAGCTGGACT
The DNA here is from genome assembly GCA_009867235.2 of Psittacus erithacus. Taxonomy (NCBI): domain Eukaryota; kingdom Metazoa; phylum Chordata; class Aves; order Psittaciformes; family Psittacidae; genus Psittacus; species Psittacus erithacus. Next base: position 5,039 of record WYDI02025775.1, on the reverse strand, counting down.
ATGTGTAAGACTTTCAGTGAATGATTTCATTTAAAATGTTGTTTCAGGGAGATAACGTAATTAATGTAGTCGAGAGATGAGAAATCTCACACACTGCATCTGGAAGTTTCTCCTCAGGAAATCCTGGTAGCTCACTGTTCCTGTCAAGCAGGGTAATGTGCCTGTAAACTACCTTTGACAGAAAACATATCACTGCATCAGCAGAACCAGAAAATGACAAAACATACACAATGTGCAGGAGTGAATGCCAGTATCTTTGTACTACACTCTTATAAGAAAAAGAAACCTAAATCAGCTGGAAGCTTATTAAGTGCATTGAAGAAACAGCCTGAGCCAAGAAAATGTTCCACTGGTTCTCTTGATAGGTAAATAAGTCACTTTGAATAGTGAGAAATATCAGTATTAGGCACAGTGAACACCTGCTTTTCACAGAGAGCACAAAAGGCCACTACAGCAGGTAATGGGTTTTGTGGGGCTTTTTGCTTGGGGTGTTTTTTTTTTTGGTTCCTTCATTTGTTTGTTTTCTGGTGTTTTTTTTTTGTTTGTTTGTTGGTTTGTGGTTCTTTCTCATTGTAGCTGTAGAGCAAACAGATACATTTCCAGATTGAGGAAAACCTTAAATTTATAACCTTGAATATTCAAAAGTCTCCAGAGAAAATAATTACATTTTAACTCTTGTTTGGCTATTTAGCTATTGACTTTCCTGCCTTTCAAGTCACATTTTCAAGATTTTACTATTAGCCATGAAACCATAAATGCAAATAAACTTAACTTGAAAGAACATTAAAGATTTGAAAGAAAAATCAAAATAAGAACACTCTGCTCAAGAGCCAATGGCTCATTTCCTTGGGAACAAAACATCCACATCCACTTCTAAGCTCTACTACAGCTAAACAAATGCTCTATGCATACAGTTTTCATCTGTGAAAGTTAAATAAAAGTAACCATATGACAGTCACTTGTGCAGACATGTCTCTAATGAGGAAGGAACTTGGGTATACCATTAATTCAAATAAATTCTGCACAGAAAAAAAAAAGCATCCTTACATGGAAAGAAAAAAGCAAAACCAAACTGTTGGATATCTCCCTCAAAAGGATGGTTATTTCTTTATTAATTACTCTTAATAAACTCAAACACTATTGGTTGCCATAAACTAGCTGAAAAAGGCTGCCTACTGTTCTGCTATAAGCCTGTGTAAATGTGCAGTATATCTAAAACCTAACAACAAAACATGTGCCGTACTTTAAAGAGAGGTTTTTTATTTTTATTTTTTTTTTTTTTAAATCTTGAAAACTATTGCAAACCATTAAGTAAAATTAGGCCTACTTATGATAGGGATACTACAATAATATCTTTCAATCTGCTGGTTTTAATAGAGGGACTTACAGAAATTATTAACTAATGTTATATCTTATGTGCTTTAAATGCTGTTTAAGCTTCTGCTGCAACAAGAGAAGAAATCTTTTATTGCTCTGTCTATCCAGATCTCTGAAAGAGCAAAAGGTTAAAAATAAAAAAGAGGGGAGTCTAAGTGAAATGACACATTATTTTAAGTGGCAATCTTATATTTCAGCATGTCTTTAACACAAAACTTAGTCATTTGAGTAACAATGATAACTGTATTTAATAATACTTAGCTTATATATTGTGCTTTCAGGCTGTATTAATACTGCTGAAACATACTCAGAGCTCTCTTGTAACAATTCTAGTTTGTTATGACCAAAAGATGGCAGCACTCCATGCAGTATACATTGCCTTCCGCTGTTATTTCTAGTCACAGATCTTTTTGCAAATTCCATTTTATAGTGCTGCTGTTTAAGTTATCCCAGGCAGACAACTATTTAGGAAGATTTCAAATGAAAACATATGCTTACTAATTTTGGAAGTTTAACATGGTTTTCCTTTAGGTTTAGTTTCTTTAGTATAGTTCCAGACTAGTTAGCAGTCAGAATTAGATAAAAAGAACTGACAAGCTCCAGTGTGAAGTCTGTTTTAGAGAAACCCATTCTTCTTTTGTGGGGACTTAAATACCAGATAGTTTGTCTCATATTGGTCTCCTGACTCTTCACCATTATTTTCTTCTTCTTCATTCTCTTAGATTTGCTGTTCTTCTTTTCCTTCTTGCAGTGTCTCATTCCTTACTGAATCCATGTTCTTCTGTGAGACCAAACATACATATAAGAAGGCAGCTCTTACCCAGTCACAAAGGAGTTGGATAGGGGCAGATGCTCCATGACTGTGTGGCTTTGACCATGTCATGTAACACAGAAGCATTAATGAGGAGGCTGATGACTTCTCACTATTTGTAATTAAGTTACGAACAGTCAAAGGGACATACCGTATGGTCATTATGAAAACTGGATGTTTACTCTGGTTTTAAAAGGTGAAATTAGGAACTGAACTGTTATACAGGATAAATCAAGGGGGGAAAATGGACATGGGAAAAGAAACTGCTACCGATGCTGTACCTCATTCCCATGCAAATACCTCCAAATAAATGAAAGAACTCTTTCCAAATGGCACAGGATGCTAAGCTATAAAAGGAACATATGAAAGATACTGAGAAACCTAAGCATGGTGCAGAATAAGCCCATTCAAAAGAATCCCAGTGTCAATGCAAAGATAGGTTGATCCGAAACAATTCATTTTATGGACAATGAGAAGCTGCATGGGGAAATAAGAAAAAAATATGGAAAATGAGCTTCAGTGCAAAGAATATGAGAAGTAGAGAGGCTTCAAAACTGAATTTGCAGCTATATAAAGTATAGAAGAGAAACACACAAAACAATGTTGATGTGATGAGAGAGTCCAGTATGTGTAAGAAGCCACATTGTTGGGTTTGGATTTTTTTTTTTGCTTGTTGTTTTCGCATCTACATTTTCCCACTGACTGCAGTTAGATTCAAATCTAATTTTAGTTTTTTTCAGATACTTATGCTTACCTATACCTGTGGTTGCCGATGATTTCATAACTGTGTGCATTATGTGAGGATACTGGGATCTGTCACATGTAATTAATTCTTTCTTTCTCTTGTCTCCTTTATTCTGTTATAAAGTTCTAACTTTTAACAGTAGCTAGCTGAAGAAGGGTGATTTGCAGGCCTGCCTGCTTCGAAGCTGTTTCCATTTCTAATAAGATTTTTGACCTTACAAGCTATTGCATGGCTGACCTGAAATCCAAGGCCTTGGAAAAGGGGGAGCAATAAGAGGGCTAAACATTAATATTCTGGGAGATTAGGGTATTTTAATCTAATCTGTTTTGAGTGATTCCTTAGCTCTCTGGAAACTGTTGTGTTTCATGACATGGTTTCTAGTAATGAAGTGCCTCACAGGAAAGCAATAAAAGCACCTAACAGTATGTTTGCTTTTTATATAGAAATAAATGTTAACAACAAATCAATATTAATTAACAGCTTCATTTGCCATAGAATATATAAAAACCTAGTAACAATGTGAAGCAGAAAACTCAAAATAGGGAAATGTTAATTATGTTTAGTAAGGGGATTCTGGAGGTAAGAAGCAGGCATCAGCCTATGCAAAAAAGTAATGACCCAAAAATCAGACACAGGAAACTTCTCACTGGCAGAAAGCTGCTTTAGGTAACCAGATCAGGCAGTAAATCTGGTTATAACATTTAAAAATAGTTTAGGAAAATTGGGACAGGAAAAAAACTTTGCCATATTCAAAACAAAGCAATCACATTTCCAGAAGAAAAGGATGAAATAGAACAAGATGCATTTGGAGTCTCTACGTATGTCATGAGTGAAAATGCCAGCTATGCGCTTTACTTACCTAGTATGAATAGGACTATCAAAGAACTTGGATATAAGGGTAAGACAGAAAAAATCAGCTAGACTGTTGAGAATTTCACATCTGAGAAATTACACTGGTTAACTTTCAACAATCCTGTCAGAAAGTTGTCATTCTTACTTATCTATGACTTGCTGCACCTTGTGTAACTGTGATTACACTCTGAAATGTTAAGAATTAATCTGAGGACAACTAAATGGAGGTCTTCTTTAGTAGCAAATAAAATTATTGCTAGCATTAAGGATGAATTCATGTGAAGTCCAACTCTAAAATTGTCATGTGCTGGGAACCAATGCATTTCTATGCAATACAAATATATGTCTATTGCATATTTTTATTAAATTTATGGAGTAAGAAATACTTTCATTGCATTTCTATGACATACTAGTATAGCAGGTGACCTCTTGACTATACGGGAAGCGAATATCAGAGAATCAAATGAAGCAGAAGAATGTTCCAGTCATGCTTCATGTAATAGTGGCCATTAGTGCTGGGAGCAATTAGCTTTTCTAATCCTTAACATTTAAATTCTGAGAAAATGTCCAACATTTAAGAATATCAGCATGTGAAAAGAAACTAGAGAACAGACTGTAATGACAGAAATGCAAAAGTCAGTTCAATTTATGCAGCATCATTTTACTATTATGTTGAATAAAGTGCATTTTAATTTTTAATCAACTTTGAGTCCATTCTGTATTGTAACTCAGCACAAGATAAATGAAGCAACTATCGCATGGAAAAGTGACCCTGTCTTTTTTGGAAAGACAATTGTGCTATAAGTCCTGTAAACCTACTTTTATTCCTGAATTCAGCCCTTTTAATACATGCTGTATGTAATATAACTTTCACCAATTTATCCACAGTAGTAGTTGTGGTAGTAATCAGTAAAGACAATTCCTCCTGAGGATATTCAGATAGAAGACAATAAAAGATGTTTTAGGAAACATTCTTTAACATAGGATTTTCATTACCTTTACATAATCTCTGCAAGCTTGTCCACCTTTTGCTACACTTCATTTTGGCCTCCATATGTAGTATTACAAAATCGACCTGTGTGCCATGTTCTGCACACGTATTTTCCCCAAACTACCCTGTCATGGGTTCAATCTCACCCCTTCCATCATCTCAGCTGTGGAAAAACTGTCCCAGGATGTCAAACAATTGAAAGACGATCTGTCCAGCTCCTCACGGGTACCAACATATGTCTCAGCTATTAACAGAAGGCGTCC